>WNGS01042707.1:7339577-7379940 GCA_020271785.1 Procambarus virginalis
TCCTGCCCACCTAACTCTATCAGAGGACCCTTAACTTTACTGTTGTTGAAAAAAAAAATACCTAAATTTATTTTCATATTTTTTTTCATTCTTCAAATTACGTCCAAATTCAGCATATCGGGCAAACGGCCAAATGCGACGTTCTTTTTAGGTGGACAGGTGTAGTGGAATTAATCCTGCCCTATCCTAGGGGGTAGGGGGGGGTTTAAGGATCTGGGTAAGTCGGATGATGAGAGCTTGAGTGGTACAGTAACACCCACAGTGACGGTACAGTAACACCCACAGTGACGGTACAGTAACACCCACAGTGACGGTACAGTAAACCCACAGTGACGGTACAGTAACATCCACAGTGACGGTACAGTAACACCCACAGTGACGGTACAGTAACACCCACAGTGACGGTACAGTAACACCCACAGTGACGGTACAGTAACACCCAGTGACGGTACAGTAACATCCACAGTGACGGTACAGTAACACCCACAGTGACGGTACAGTAACACCCAGTGAGGGTACAGTAACATCCACAGTGACGGTACAGTAACACCCACAGTGACGGTACAGTAACACCACAGTGACGGTACAGTAACACCCAGTGACGGCTACAGTAACACCCACAGTGACGGTACAGTAACACCCACAGTGACGGTACAGTAACACCCACAGTGACGGTACAGTAACACCAGTGACGGTACAGTAACATCCACAGTGACGGTACAGTAACACCCACAGTGAGGGTACAGTGACATCCACAGTGACGGTACAGTAACACCCACAGTGAGGGTACAGTGACACCCACAGTGACGGTACAGTAACACCCACAGTGACGGTACAGTAACATCCACAGTGACGGTACAGTAACACCCACAGTGACGGTACAGTAACACCCACAGTGACGGTACAGTAACACCCACAGTGACGGTACAGTAACACCCACAGTGACGGTACAGTAACACCCACAGTGACGGTACAGTAACACCCACAGTGACGGTACAGTAACACCCACAGTGACGGTACAGTAACACCCACAGTGACGGTACAGTAACACCCGCGGGGTCAGCTCCATGCACAACCCCACCTCATCCTGTTTACAGTCGCAGGTCTCCACAAGAACACTACACGCTCCCCTGGTGATAATTTGACACATTCGCCATCAACAATTATCTACGAAACCCACGACCTTGGGACTAATACGTTTTTCAACTGAATTAACTGAACATTGCAGAATACATTACTCTAGATTCTTCTTTGTCACAAATTAATCTGTTTTGGAGTTCCTTACGAACCCGAACCGGTTCCTTCGAAAGCCTCATGCAATTTTGTCTGCAAGTTTAAAAAGTAGTGTCGCAGTTTATTATAGCGCGTGTATTCACCTAGTTGTGCTTGCGGGGTTGAGCTCTGCTCTTTCGGCCCGCCTCTCAACTGTCACAACTGTTTCTACTACTAATACTATTTTTTCCCTACACCCACACACACACACCGTGACAACTGACTAAGTCCCAGGTACCTAATTACTGCTAGGTAACAGGGGCATAGGGTGAAAGAAACTCAGCCCATCGTTTCTCGCCGGCGCCCGGGATCGAACCCAGGTCCACAGGATCACGTGTCCAGTGTGCTGTCCGCTCAGCCACCGGCCTCCCCGGTGTGTGCGTGCGTGCCTTCGTGCCCGCGCGTGTGTACTCATCTAGTTGTGCGTACAAAGTCAAGCACGTGCACTTTAGCACCTCAAGTACAGACGCTGCACTTTGCATGCACAACTAGACGAGTACACACACACTCCCTCCCTCCCTCCCTCCCCTCACACAAACCATGCACATCTTGCACTTCAAACTGCGACTACCATTAACCTAGACGAAGGAGCCTTGTTACGAGCCACAAGGAGCCACAGCCCGTCCCCACGGCCGCCACCAGCGAGCCCCACACCGCCGGGGGAGAGAGCCACCCACCAGTATATTTCGAAGCCGACTGTTTTTTTGTAAATGTGTTTCGCGGGGAGTCCCCGAGAAACGCCGGCGGAGGCAGCGTTGCAGAGGTGAGCTCGGGGCTGCCACAAGCTCGCCCTCGTCCCGCACTTGTCCCTGGAGTCGAGTGCCAGTTGGTGTGGTGTCGTGTTGGTTATCTTGAGGTGGTGTAGAAGGATGCCGAGTGACCAGAAGGGAAAGAGACGGGGGGTGAATCTAGCCAGGATATCAGGTGTTGTTGCGTGATCCGGGTGCTGGGCCCAGCTACCCGAGGGCCGCCACACCCACCACCGGCGCTACCATTTCTCCACACCACCACCTGCGCACCTCCACAGCAGCGCCGCCACCAGTGATGCCGTCGTGGAGGAGAAAACACGAAGCAATTACCTTCAAACTGCCATAAAGTCGCCAGGAACATGGCCAACGATAAATACCTCCTCTAAAAAAAGGAATTCTACAGCATTTATCACTAGTATATACTTTAAAAGCGAAATTTCACTTACGAATGGATATGACAATGGTAATAAAAAGTTATGACCTTTCAACTCGGTTCAATGAATCACTGGAAATATTTAGTCTATCGAGATATTACGAAACATGTACACACGAAATAACTCATCACGTCGACATCTTTGTTTTTAGTTTTGTTTTTTGTTATATAGGAGTTCGTACATTCGTGTAGAGCCACTAGCACGCATAGCGTTCCGGGCAGGTCCTTAATCCTACCTTGCCTCTTGAAGTCACCATGATGATAGCTTCAACAATAAGAGATATATACTCTCGGTATAGCAATACTAACATATAATTAACTAGCTCATCAGTGCTGTAACTTACTTACCAAAACGAATTTTGGAGGTCAGTTCCCAAGCCCATTGTATGTGAATGTCATCTTTTGTCCACTACCGCTCACAGATGGGTATGGACTCCACTGATGTGGGTAGGATCCACTACCCCTTATCGGACGAGTATGGGGTCCACTACCGCTCACAGGACGAGTATGGGGTCCACTACCACTCACAGGACGAGTACAAGGGTCCACTACCACTCACAGGACGAGTACAAGGGTCCACTACCGCTCACAGGACGAGTATGAGGGTCCACTACCACTCACAGGACGAGTACAAGGGTCCACTACCGCTCACAGGACGAGTATGGGGTCCACTACCACTCACAGGACGAGTACAAGGGTCCACTACCACTCACAGGACGGGTAAAGGTACCATAATAAACAACCAACAATACAGTCAGCATATGAGCCACAGAGTGCCCCAGAGCGCGGGAAGACACGAGAGACGGGCAGCTGTGCCAACTGCTACACAAGTACTGTATCGCCCCTGTTAATATGACCCCTTGATAAGGTGTCCAGTCAGCGCCCTCTTGACCTGCCAGCCTGCTGGACGCCAACTCCTGCTCTCAATTGCACACCACGTAAAAAAAATTGCGACTGTTTAGCTTAACCAGAAACGCATCAACCCAAGCAACCCGCCTAACCTATCGAGGCGGATGTATCGAAGACATCGATAATATTGTGCTTTAACGAATGGGTCAATTTCGTTATGAATGCAGCGTATTAGGGTGAAAGGTGGGCAGGTTGTGAGACGCCACACGTTGCGCGTGTTGCAAGATGCAGGTAGATATGTTGCCTCCCCGTGAGGGAGGAGGGTCACCCCCAGCTGCTGCTGCCTCTCACAAACATGTCCAATCATTAGCCCCGTCAGACCCGCCCGAAGGAGGCAGCAGCACCCGGAGCTTGCCAATTATACTTCATTCACAAGTCCACTACGGGCTCACCATAGACCGTGCTACTTGGAACTTTGTTCCAGGTAGCGAATCTTTAACAACAACAACAACAAACTTCATTCACTCCCATGTTCTTGACTATATCCTCATAATGCAAAGATTGACAAGGCAGGCTCCAGCTCCCACGCCCTTGATCGCACCCATGCTAGGAGGGAGGGAAGTATCAGGGGAAAGCGCCAAGCCACCACGACTATATAGCACTGGGAAGGGGTCAGGATAAAGACTAAGGGGGGGGAATGGTGGCTAACCACTTGGACGGTCTTGGGGGATTGAACGCCAACCTGCATGAAGCGAGACCGTCGCTCTACCGTTCAGCCCAAGTGGTTGGGTCACCCATCCTTGGAGAAGCATGCTGACTCAAACATCATATAACACTTGATATAGTGTACGGTAGCTGTATAACTGACCATGTACTCAATTATGTCATTTAAAACCAATATTACACACACGATATATTTAACAAGACGATTACTACCAAGGTGTTGAGCGTGCACAGGCAAGCACGTGAGCGGCCTGAGCATTAGTGATCCACTTTAGTTGTTGAGGCTTAGAACTATAGGAGTGGAGGGCCGCGAAGTGACCTCAACAAGCAGGGAGAGGGGGGGGAGGAGGGGGAGAGGGGCGAGAGGGGGAGAGGGGGGAGAGGGGGGGAGAGAACAATGGGTCGACCTCAACCTCGATAATCACAAACAGGTTCTCCCATGTACTCGTCATAGCATCATAGAAGTTGATCAATCCACCCATTCTGACCTTCGTCTCTGCTCCCCCTCCCCCCCCCCATCAACTCTTCACTAGGAAAGTAACGATAACGTAGACAGCAGCCGCGTTACCATCGCCACATTACCACTACTACTCTCACGAACTCTCACCAACGCACACAAGGCCACGCTCTACACAGATGTCATTACACTATTACTAAAAGGGTAGAGGGCTAGTACTACAAGCTTGGCTAGCATTATGGTGATTGTCACGGCTTGTTATAGTCTGGTGTTCCACGACATGTCGTTACACATCCAGGGAGATCCACTGTTACTTTTGGTGTGTATACAAGACCTGACCTCAAGACCTCTTGCTCGCACCGCTCCTGTGCCAGGTAAGTTACGGGCTCACCATAGCCCGTGCTACTTACCTGGCACAGGAGCGGGGCAAGTCCACTACGGGCTCACCATAGCCCGTGCTACCTGCCCCGCTCCTGTGCCAGGTAAGTCCACTACGGGCTCACCATAGCCCGTGCTACTTGCCCCGCTCCTGTGCCAGGTAAGTCCACTACGGGCTCACCATAGCCCGTGCTACTTGCCCCGCTCCTGTGCCAGGTAAGTCCACTACGGGCTCACCATAGCCCGTGCTACATGCCCCGCTCCTGTGCCAGGTAAGTCCACTACGGGCTCACCAGAGCCCGTGCTACTTGCCCCGCTCCTGTGCCAGGTAAGTCCACTACGGGCTCACCATAGCCAGTGCTACTTGCCCCGCTCCTGTGCCAGGTAAGTCCATTACGGGCTCACCATAGCCCGTGCTACTTGCCCCGCTCCTGTGCCAGGTAAGTCCACTACGGGCTCACCATAGCCCGTGCTACCTGCTCCGCTCCTGTGCCAGGTAAGTCCACTACGGGCTCACCAGAGCCCGTGCTACTTGCCCCGCTCCTGTGCCAGGTAAGTCCACTACGGGTTCACCATAGCCAGTGCTACTTGCCCCGCTCCTGTGCCAGGTAAGTCCACTACGGGCTCACCATAGCCCGTGCTACTTGCCCCGCTCCTGTGCCAGGTAAGTCCACTACGGGCTCACCATAGCCCGTGCTACTTGCCCCGCTCCTGTGCCAGGTAAGTCCACTACGGGCTCACCATAGCCCGTGCTACTTGCCCCGCTCCTGTGCCAGGTAAGTCCACTACGGGCTCACCATAGCCAGTGCTACTTGCCCCGCTCCTTTGCCAGGTAAGTTACGGGCTCACCATAGCCCGTGCTACTTGGAACTGGTTCAGAGTAGTTGAATCTATAATAACAACAACAACCTCTTGCTTGTAGAACAATGGAAGGGGTACTCGGCGCTGGCCGGGGTTGTCCCTGTATCTATCCTCGTTCCCCTCTCCTCTCCATCTCTCTCTACCCTTTCCTTTACCTCTCCCTCTCCCTCTTTACCTTTCCCTCCCTCCTGTTAATGTTTACCTCCTCACTCTCACAAATATCACAATAAGAACACTTCACACACAGTCGCGTTATCATCGATGATCGCCAGGTATTACCACACAAGGACAATAACCTTATGATCAAAGCGGTCACTTTGTGACAGTGTCACGTAGCGCTCTCTTCATTTATGCCAAAGCTGACAAATCCATGTTGGACATGTACCCAACAGCAATTACTGAAAAGAATTGGGTGAGTTAACCTCAAGAGTCTGGCTTTCAACCACAGACAGACAGATCACCTCTTCTACATTCATAGACGTAGAGGAGGGTTATTGAAATGTAGAAAGTTGCGAGAATAGGTTCAATACTCCTCTATTCAATTCACATTTTCTTGTGTTGTGTGGCACTGCCTTCAGTGTTGCCGCCTGCAGTGTGGATAACAGCAGGGAGAGGAGAGGTGAGGGAACCTTTCCCTTTTCTATTTTGACCTCTTGCCTATACTATAATCTTGAGCGCATGACCAGCAGTTGAGGTCACGGCAGTTAGAAGCACGCGACACTAAAATGTTGTTGTGCTTAGCTGCCGTGTCCGCGTGGTCCACCGCCGGAGTGGTTATCTGGAGGTTATCTGGAGATGATTTCGGGGCTTTTAGTGTCCCCGCGGCCCGGTCCTCGACCAGGCCTCCATTCCCAGGAAGCAGCCCGTGACAGCTGACTAACACCCAGGTACCTATTTACTGCTAGGTAACAGGAGCATAGGGTGAAGGAAACTCTGCCCATTGTTTCTCGCCGGCGCCTGGGATCGAACCCAGGACCACAGGATCACAAGTCCAGCGTGCTGTCCGCTCGGCCGACCGGCTCCGCAGTGGCAGCAGGTAACTCCAGTACTCACCACAGAGCGGCAGCAGGTAACTCCAGTACTCACCACAGAGTGGCAGCAGGTAACTCCAGTACTCACCACAGAGTGGCAGCAGGTAACTCCAGTACTCACCAGAGTGGCAGCAGGTAACTCCAGTACTCACCACAGAGTGGCAGCAGGTAACTCCAGTACTCACCACAGAGTGGCAGCAGGTAACTCCAGTACTCACCACAGAGTGGCAGCAGGTAACTCCAGTACTCACCACAGAGTGGCAGCAGGTAACTCCAGTACTCACCACAGAGTGGCAGCAGGTAACTCCAGTACTCACCACAGAGTGGCAGCAGGTAACTCCAGTACTCACCACAGAGTGGCAGCAGGTAACTCCAGTACTCACCACAGAGTGGCAGCAGGTAACTCCAGTACTCACCACAGAGTGGCAGCAGGTAACTCCAGTACTCACCACAGAGTGGCAGCAGGTAACTCCAGTACTCACCACAGAGTGGCAGTAGGTAACTCCAGTACTCACCAGAGTGGCAGCAGGTAACTCCAGTACTCACCACAGAGTGGCAGCAGGTACTCACCACAGAGTGGCAGCAGGTAACTCCAGTACTCACCACAGAGTGGCAGCAGGTAACTCCAGTACTCAGCACAGAGTGGCAGCAGGTAACTCCAGTACTCACCACAGAGCGGCAGCAGGTAACTCCAGTACTCACCACAGAGTGGCAGCAGGTAACTCCAGTACTCAGCACAGAGTGGCAGCAGGTAACTCCAGTACTCACCACAGAGTGGCAGCAGGTAACTCCAGTACTCACCACAGAGTGGCAGCAGGTAACTCCAGTACTCACCACAGAGTGGCAGCAGGTAACTCCAGTACTCAGCACAGAGTGGCAGCAGGTAACTCCAGTACTCACCACAGAGCGGCAGCAGGTAACTCCAGTACTCACCACAGAGTGGCAGCAGGTAACTCCAGTACTCAGCACAGAGTGGCAGCAGGTAACTCCAGTACTCGCCACAGAGTGCAGGTCCAGAGTGACCCACGCCACACACCAGGCCACCAGCTAGAACACCTCACCTGCTGGGTCCAGCTATATAACCACTTGAGGCTAACATAGACCATTATGTAACGTTAACAAGACTTAAAACACTTCCTGGATCCATTTAAATATTAAAATGTGTTAATGAGAAGCTGAACTGAATGACTCGACTATGGAGAATGGTGTGAGGTAGGCGACACCAACTCACCTTCCCCGTGTCTGCTCCACCTCAACATATTCTCATTTTCACTTAATATATTACTATGATTCATACATGAACGTAGGCCTAATTATGTATCTAGCTGAGACACTACGAGTGATGGTGACTTTGAGAGAGCAAATCTGTATCTTAAACTCTTTCTCAAGTTTAGTGGTTCATTTGTGGAAACATTAAACCGCAGACCTTGAAACTGTAAGTCCTTAACTGTGTTTCATAAGAACCTCCCTACAATAAGGAACTTTCTAACCGGAAGTGACGTTAAGGTGACAGGGTCTACCAATGACCATATGTATCTGTGAGAAGGAAGCCAAGACGGCCACCACCCCTCGTGGCTGTAGCCAGTGGCTGCTCACTACTGCCTCAGAGTCTATGTGGAAGTGGTTCTTCATAACATTAAACAGAGGCCACTTACCCGCCCTCGCCGCCACCCGCGCTCATCTTACCTGCAGATGAAAAATGTAAACATCAATTAATCAGTACAGGAAATGGACAGTTTTTGATACGTGGAAGGTGACGGTATGGAGCCTCACACGAGGGCACGTGGTGGTTGGGGGTGACGGGCTGGTCCCATAGTGCGTCACTCACTAATGAATCCTATCTAATTTATTTAATTATCACCATATCAAAATAATTAAAGAGGCAAACATAATTAACGAGGAGTCCATCAGGCGTAGAGGCCTCTCACCCCAGACACTGACGAGATGTGCTCACTCTTGTACACTTTATATAACTATTGGACAATGTTTGGGGATTAAAGTGGATTTAAAGCTAAGAAATAGGGTTCATGGCTGTCTTAATGAAGCAAGCGTTTAATAAGTGTTAAGTAGTAATTAAGCTCGAAACGCTATGCGTATTACTGGCTTTAGGTATTGTATGTACTATCTATAAATGCAACATTATGTTTGCAACTCATCATCTATGTATGCACTTTTCCTGAATAAAAATATGAATTTGAAGCTATTCACCCCAACACAAGGCGTACAAACACCACCGTCCTCAGCTTGCCCCATCTCAACACCATCCATATTTACTACTCCAGTTCAAGTTCAAGTTTACTGAGATACATCTCAAACGGATAGAGGAGCTTAGGCTATTTTTGCCCTCCCCCCCCCCCCCCCAACACCCCAGTTTACCCACTACATAGGAAACGGAGGAAATATTGAAGTTATACGATGGGACTGAACCTGCGACTCTGGGCTCCACAGGCACACGCACTACCGACTAGACCACGACGAGCTCGCAAATGCCTCAACCGGTTGTACTATCACACTTCCGCTACCAATATGTTTTCTAATAGATACATCAGGTTCTTTAGATCTCAGTGTCCAGAAACACTAGGTTTTCTTTCTCAGCTTGGGCACGCAAATGGCAGGTTTTTTATATAGAAATTGTCATCCACACTTCCATGGAAATAATCAATCCATTCACCTGGGCTGTGGGAGACTCGAACCGCGGACCCCACGTGTGTGAGGCTCAAGCTTCATCGACTGGGTTATGAGTAGTCTTAATAAGGAAAGTTTCCAGAAGGTTTTCGTATTAAGACAACTCATAGCCCAGTAGATAGAGCTTGGCCTCACACACGTGTGGAGATCCGGGGGCCAGATTCACGAAGCAGTTACGCAAGCACTTACGAACGTGTACATCTTTTCCTCAATCTTTGACAGCTTTGGTTACATTTATTACACAGTTTACAAGCATGAAAACTTGCCAATCAACTGTTGTTATTGTTATAAACAGCCTCCTGGTGCTTCGGAGCTCATTAACTGTTTAATAATTGTAAACAAAGCCGCCAAAGATTGAGAAAAGATGGACAGGTTCGTAACTGCTTCGTGAATCTGACCCCAGAGTTCGAGTCTCCTTGAGTCCATGTGAATGGCATGGGGACAGGTTTATGTGTGTGTATGCGGGTGGGTTGACAAGCCGAGGTCCTCCGACTCCTGTCAGCGGGCCGGGAGCCTTCCCACAGCTCACGGTAAAACCTTTCCCACTAGTTCTGCCCTCAATACGACTTCGGTTAACAAGCAGTTAGCCAATTATTGCTGGATGAACAGTTAAGGATTGGCGCCTAGTCAATCCTCCCTGGCCAGCACTCGAACCCAGAGCAAATTGCTGGCGAGGATGGGAGCGTGTGTGTGTTACCACTGCGCCACCAGGTTCTTGAGTTGCCACAATCAATATCAACATGTTAGTGATTGTGAAGGCAATAATCATTCCAGATGGTGAAGATGTTACTTAGCTCACTAAATTAGTTAATTCGCCCCTAAGAGTACTGTAATTTGCTCCACACTACGTTCTCCTAATTACTAAAAAAAATATTTAGTGTGTGTTGCAATGTAAATATAAATGACTAATAACATTTTATAAGCACTTGCAAAGTTGGTTTAACAATTAACAAAGATGATGAGTGAGGCGGCGAGCGTGCCTGGCGCCACCACCACACCCACACACACACTCTACTTCTTGCTGGCTTTACGCAAAGTTTACCTTTAGTATTTAAACACAGTTGAGGACTATGGTATACTGCAGCCTGGCCAGGTTCTCCCCCCCCCTTCCCCTTCCAGTTGCCAGGTTCTCCCAATATTGCAATAATGAAATCATTAGTTTAAGCTTTTCTCATACAGTCAGCCTTTAAAATCAAGCCTTAAAAGGAAATAAAGGTAAACTATTCCTGTTAAGCCCCCCTTATACACATGATAAATTCAAATCGCATTTTTCTTCGTTAAGAGTAAAGAGAGGGAGGGAGGTAAACCCGTGCTGGGGTATACCTTGGCTGGTAAGGAACCTTCCAAGGGCATAAGGAAGTAGAAAGAAGGGAAGGAGGAAGTGCCGCGGGATGGCTTCCTGACGCTCCTGCGCGCGGACGTGCCAGCGTGCCAGAGCGCCCTCTGGGAACAGCGCGGGACAAGGGCAGGTGTTCAACTCGTCCTCACTAATAATACACTGCAGTTTGCCGTCAATAACCCCCCGACGGACAAATTATGATGTACTATAAATCACAGCGGCTCACAAACATTCACGTTTACGATGCATGGGTCGCTAGGCTATTCTCGGCTCGGCTAGGTCAGGCCAAGTCATGTTCGCGTGTTTTAGTGCACCATTTTCTGTCCGTTGTGGCAACTGAAGAGGACGGGCTGAGTGATGGGACATGTGGGTAACCTTGAACATTTCAGTCCCTCCTCTCGGGTTGCAACAGCGGACAGAAAATGGTGCACTTCAACACTGCCGTAGACAGCCTTCTCCAACAGATATATTCCCAGGCGCACTGTCTGCCGCCAACTACATCCACTACAACGGTCACCTCGTTATGACAGTACTTGACTTAAGACACCAACAAAACCTATTGTCTTGATGCTTGTAAGGACGTGGGCCTTGGTCTAAGTCCCTGGCCATGGCAGCCAAGTGTACAGCGGTAGTTTGTCCGAGCCAAGACGGTGATGGATGCCCGACTCTTAGTCGTTACTGCCTGAATGTTGAGTGGAAGGTTTCCAACGTAATGGATGGCTATCAGCGGGTCTAAGGAGGGTGTTAGGATGTAGCAGGATGAAGGTAAGGAGTGGTAACATGTAGGTCACGCGTACATTCAACCCTCCACGCCATTCACTACATACAAAAACAAAAGATGAACGGTAGTGGCTGAATGTAGTATACATAAAGTTGATCACTGTATTATCAAGGAGGGTTCGCGCTGGTGCAGCTCCTTATGTTACTTCACAGCTTTCTCTCTCTCTCTCTCTCCCGAGTGTGAACCACCACCACTAGATCACTCCCATGCAAGAACCACAGCCGACTGTGTGAAGGAGACGATCAAAGAGAGGTGAGGAGATTGAGACGCACCTCTGGAAACGCAGGATAGACAAGTGGGGCACCAAGACCAGCTAGTTAGTGGTGGTGGCGCATCACCACCCACCCCACCCACTGCCACCCACCACCACCCACAACACCCCCTCAATTCCAGAGTGGGTGTGGCCGCAAGGGAAACATAATAACAGCACGATCATCTGGCCACCAATCCTCGGCCAAAGTGGCTAAGCGTGACACCAGAGGTGAAGTAGAGGTGATGCCTCAACTCCAGGACGGTGGTGACGGTGGAAGCGGTTGGGACTAGTCTGGCAAACCCAACAATCATCCATGACCTTTGACCACCACATACGAGCATCAAGTACTCCTATTTATTAAATATAATATATATCACGACCTTTGCAATTGTAATATAACTATTATATCAGCAAAACAAACTAAGAATGAGAGCTGCGGTCGGGTTCACTTGTACAAAAACACAAAAAATGTGAAATGTCAAAACCAAAATTGGGAACCAGGAATAAGCTTTCATTTGTGAGCTTACCCTATTAGTGGTCTGGGGAAGGGGGGGGGGGAGGCACGGCTCTTGAGCACTCCTTTTCACAATTAACAATCAAATACTTTGCTCGTAGTTATCAATGTTTTGTCACAAATGCTTCAAGAGTTGTGAAGTGTGTTTGTCTCCACCTCCTCTTCGTCCAGTTCCAGCACGCCAAATGCGTTCCAGCACGCCGAATGTGTTTCCTTACATCCCTGTGGCACATCCGGGTCTCCAGTTTGAGAGATGAGAGGACAGGAGATGAGAGAGACGACACCTGAGACCGTGGGCGCCGCAGGGGTCCAAACCTTCACTATGATAATGCTCGCACAAGCGTAAGTCACAAACTAATTACTGACAAGCGCCGGGCGTGATGACAGTGCAAAGTGGCCACCAGTAAACACACAGGAGAAACACCTCATCAACCAACATTTCCTCCTACAGTGAACCTCGCATCTCGCTCGTATGCGTCACATAAGGCCAAAAATTGTCATACTAAAAAATGGAAAATTATGCTGATCTTCAGAGCGACATGGTGCAGTCCGTCCTCCTAAGGTTTCCCAACGTCAAGAAAACGGTCAATGTGAAGTGTCCTAACCCACCAGAGAACCCAAAACAGAAAACGGGATAATACGTCACTTTCGCCAGCCGCTTCCATTTTCTAGTACGACAATTTTTGGCCTTATGTGACGCATATGATCGAGATGCGACGTTCTTTATAAGACGACAGATAGCCTGGTGGCCCAAAAGGCTGTGCGCTGAACCATAATATGGCAGAGTATTACCGGGGCGGGAATCTTTTTATATTTAAGAAAAATCAAACAAATCTGGACAAAACAATGCAGTATTGGACAATACGAAGTAGTTCTGGACAAACGCCAGCAGTTCTGGACAAAATACAACATTTTTTGGTAACAAATTGGACACTGCGCACGCGGAGGTAACCCCGCTAGTTGGTGCCTCTTATGTCGTGCTCCTGAAATTAACATCTCTATTAACAAAATTAACATGTAACATTCAACTCTGCCTCATCATGGTAATTGGGGGCTTACGGCAGTGAGAACGCTGCTCATATTCACAGTCCCGTACAGGACAGTGAGGACGTTGGTCATATTCAGTCACACACAGGACTGTGAGGACGCTGCTCATATTCACAGTCACACACGGGACAGTTAGGCCACTGCTCATATTCACAGTCCCGCACAGGACAGTGAGGACGTTGGTCATATTCACAGTTACACACAGGACAGTGAGAACGTTGCTCATATTCACAGTCACACACAGGACTGTGAGGACTCTGCTCATATTCACAGTCACACACAGGACAGTGAGGACTTTGCTCATATTCACAGTCACACACAGGACAGTGAGGACTCTGCTCATATTCACAGTCACACACAGGACAGTGAGGACTCTGCTCATATTCACAGTCACACACAGGACTGTGAGGACTCTGCTCATATTCACAGTCACACACAGGACTGTGAGGACTCTGCTCATATTCAGTCACACACAGGACAGTGAGGACTCTGCTCATATTCACAGTCACACACAGGACAGTGAGGACGTTGGTCATATTCACAGTCACACACAGGACAGTGAGGACGTTGGTCATATTCACAGACACACACAGGACAGTGAGGACTCTGCTCATATTCACAGTCACACACAGGACAGTGAGGACGTTGGTCATATTCAGTCACACACAGGACAGTGAGGACGCTGCTCATATTCACAGTCCCACAGAACAATATATAAGACAAGAGGTCTAACTTGAAGAGTTGAACACACAACCACTTCATAAGGCTACAACCTGCATCAAATATAAACGTTCTAATTTACACATTTCTAAAGACCATACCTGGAGCCCACCAGCTTGTGCTCCCCCACACAAGATAGTCGTAAATAACTTCTCAGGTATCGTAGGCCTACGTGGTGGTTTGAGCCGTCAGTGTACAGAGTTAAGGGGTCCCCCAGGAGCACGTGTGGGGAGTACGCGCGCAGGAAGGCGCGGGTCAGATCACCAGAGGGCAACCAACTACCAGACGTCTCTAAATATCCAGAGAAATCACATTTACCTGATATATTAATGGGCAAATGTGTTGACTAGTTGATTGTCGTGGTGCAGTCGACTAGAGCGTGTCCCTAGGAACACCCTGGGCATGGATTCGAACCCTCATCATGGCTCCTGTTGGACCTGTACTCTTAATATCGCTGACTCGGGCTACCATGACAGGCAACACAGGCTGACATTTATTGGAATGTTAATGCCTGATGAACAGCCTAGTCGCCCACACCTCTCAAAGCACCAGACTATGTGAACTATATAGTTCATGATAGATTGGATCAAAATGATCCAATTAAGAGTTTATTATAACAATTCACACGTATGGAGAATCATGAAAGTATCGAAATAAAAAGTATTCTCAAAATATTGACCTTTCGCTCCGTCCCCGGCCTCTTGCCAAGACTTAAGAAGGCTGCAGGTTACTTGGACTTACTCTCAGCTTAAGAGTTCAACGTTAACATATTTATAATCCGTAAAGATAGGAGAAAGTTTTGTGTACTCAAGACGTTAGACGTTCTCTTGAGTTGTATGTTCATACCACAGAGACTTAGTACCGGGCAAGTGTCCGCCTGTAAGTGTCCTGCACCACTACCGACACACAATAAATCCTCACCTCCTCCAACAAAAATGCAATTAAGCATTTGTGTTGCAGAATACAAATGATACTTGGGCTACCATGTTTCGGTAGCCAAGAACCGGGACCTGAAAATACAGCCGGCTCTTGCGTGCGTCCCCAACATCAAGAAACCGTCGTACTAAAGTGTCCTCTCCTAAGGACCAGAGGACCCAAAACAGGAAACGGGACAGTAGGTCAATTTCGCGAGCCGCTACCATTTTCTAGTGCGACAGTTTTTGACCTTGGATCAGGTATACGTCAGAATTGCGACGTGTTATCAGGACGGGTTGGAAGGTAAGTGAACTTACTATCAACTTGGTGTGAGCAACTATCCCATTGACTTGTTTCAGGCTAATTTCCCCAGCCAGTCCTCATCAACAACGGCGAAATGCTACTTAATCCAGACCCCAAAACGTCTGATTATGAATGAAAAACACTTTACACGAGACTCATAATGATCGAACTTGTTTCGAACATTGTTTCGCTCTCGCCCTCTGTCTTACCACCAACAGTAAGACACAACAGTGTTGCCACCACCAACAGTAAGACAACAGTGTTGCCACCACCAACAGTAAGACAACAGTGTTGCCACCACCAACAGTAAGACACAACAGTGTTGAAACCACCAACAGTAAGACAACAGTGTTGCCACCACCAACAGTAAGACACAACAGTGTTGCCACCACCAACAGTAAGACAACAGTGTTGCCACCACCAACAGTAAGACACAACAGTGTTGCCACCACCAACAGTAAGACAACAGTGTTGCCACCACCAACAGTAAAACACAACAGTGTTGCCACCACCAACAGTAAGACAGCAGTGTTGCCACCACCAACAGTAAGACAGCAGTGTTGCCACCACCACCAACAGTAAGACACCAGTGTTGCCACCACCACCAACAGTAAGACAGCAGTGTTGCCACCACCAACAGTAAGACAGCAGTGTTGCCACCACCAACAGTAAGACACCAGTGTTGCCACCACCACCAACAGTAAGACACCAGTGTTGCCACCACCAACAGTAAGACACCAGTGTTGCCACCACCACCAACAGTAAGACAGCAGTGTTGCCACCACCACCAACAGTAAGACACCAGTGTTGCCACCACCAACAGTAAGACACCAGTGTTGCCACCACCACCAACAGTAAGACACCAGTGTTGCCACCACCAACAGTAAGACAGCAGTGTTGCCACCACCAACAGTAAGACACCAGTGTTGCCACCACCAACAGTAAGACACCAGTGTTGCCACCACCAACAGTAAGACACCAGTGTTGCCACCACCACCAACAGTAAGACACCAGTGTTGCCACCACCACCAACAGTAAGACAGCAGTGTTGCCACCACCAACAGTAAGACAGCAGTGTTGCCACCACCACCAACAGTAAGACAGTAGTGTTGCCACCACCACCAACAGTAAGACAGCAGTGTTGCCACCACCACCAACAGTAAGACACCAGTGTTGCCACCACCACCAACAGTAAGACAGCAGTGTTGCCACCACCAACAGTAAGACAGCAGTGTTGCCACCACCACCAACAGTAAGACACCAGTGTTGCCACCACCACCAACAGTAAGACACCAGTGTTGCCACCACCACCAACAGCAAGACACCAGTGTTGCCACCACCACCAACAGTAAGACAGTAGTGTTGCCACCACCACCAACAGTAAGACAGCAGTGTTGCCACCACCACCAACAGTAAGACAGCAGTGTTGCCACCACCAACAACAGTAAGACACCAGTGTTGCCACCACCACCAACAGTAAGACACCAGTGTTGCCACCACCACCAACAGCAAGACACCAGTGTTGCCACCACCACCAACAGTAAGACAGTAGTGTTGCCACCACCACCAACAGTAAGACAGTAGTGTTGCCACCACCACCACCAACAGTAAGACACCAGTGTTACCACCACCACCAACAGTAAGACAGCAGTGTTGCCACCACCAACAGTAAGACAGCAGTGTTGCCACCACCACAAACAGTAAGACATCAGTGTTGCCACCACCACCAACAGTAAGACAGTAGTGTTGCCACCACCACCAACAGTAAAACAACAGTGTTGCCACCAACACCAACAGTAAGAGAGCAGTGTTGCCACCACCACCAACAGTAAGACACCAGTGTTGCCACCACCACCAACAGTAAGACAGTAGTGTTGCCACCACCAACAACAGTAAGACAGTAGTGTTGCCACCACCACCAACAGTAAGACACCAGTGTTGCCACCACCAACAACAGTAAGACACCAGTGTTGCCACCACCAACAGTAAGACACCAGTGTTGCCACCACCACCGACAGTAAGACAGCAGTGTTGCCACCACCACCAACAGTAAGACAGCAGTGTTGCCACCACCACCAACAGTAAGACAGCAGTGTTGCCACCACCACCAACAGTAAGACAGCAGTGTTGCCACCACCAACAGTAAGACAGCAGTGTTGCCACCACCACCAACAGTAAGACAGCAGTGTTGCCACCACCACAACAGTAAGACACCAGTGTTGCCACCACCACCAACAGTAAGACAGTAGTGTTGCCACCACCACCAACAGTAAGACAACAGTGTTGCCACCACCACCAACAGTAAGACAGCAGTGTTGCCACCACCACCAACAGTAAGACACCAGTGTTGCCACCACCACCAACAGTAAGACAGTAGTGTTGCCACCACCAACAGTAAGAAAACAGTGTTGCCACCACCACCAACAGTAAGACAGCAGTGTTGCCACCAACAGTAAGACAGCAGTGTTGCCACCACCACCAACAGTAAAACAGTAGGGTTGCCACCACCACCAACAGTCAGAAAGCAGTGTTGCCACCACCACCAACAGTAAGACAACAGTGTTGCCACCACCACCAACAGTAAGACAGCAGTGTTGCCACCACCACCAACAGTAAGACAACAGTGTTGCCACCACCACCAACAGTAAGACAGCAGTGTTGCCACCACCACCAACAGTAAGAAAACAGTGTTGCCACCACCACCAACAGTAAGACAGCAGTGTTGCCACCACCAACAGTAAGACAGCAGTGTTGCCACCACCAACAGTAAGACAGTAGTGTTGCCACCACCAACAGTAAGACACCAGTGTTGCCACCACCACCAACAGTAAGACAGTAGTGTTGCCACCACCACCAACAGTAAGACAGCAGTGTTGCCACCACCAACAGTAAGACACCAGTGTTGCCACCACCACCAACAGTAAGACAGTAGTGTTGCCACCACCACCAACAGTAAGAAAGCAGTGTTGCCACCACCACCAACAGTAAGACAGTAGTGTTGCCACCACCGCCAACAGTAAGACAGCAGTGTTGCCACCACCACCAACAGTAAGAAAACAGTGTTGCCACCACCACCAACAGTAAGACAGTAGTGTTGCCACCACCACCAACAGTAAGACAGCAGTGTTGCCACCACCAACAGTAAGACACCAGTGTTGCCACCACCACCAACAGTAAGACAGTAGTGTTGCCACCACCACCAACAGTAAGACAGTAGTGTTGCCACCACCACCAACAGTAAGACAGCAGTGTTGCCACCACCACCAACAGTAAGACAGCAGTGTTGCCACCACCACCAACAGTAAGAAACAGTGTTGCCACCAACAGTAAGACAGCAGTGTTGCCACCACCAACAGTAAACAAAGTGTCAAGCAACAGGAATAAAGGTCACTAAGAAGATCAGAAGCACACGGGGGTGGCACAGGGGGTGTAAGCGACCCACTCACCTTCCTAGGCGGGGCCTCGTTCACACCCACCAGGAAACAGCCATAACTTTACATCGCCCACAAGGCAAAAAAAAAAAAAAAAATTCTTTAGATTTATTTTCAAGTTTTGAAATAAATTAGGTACCAGCAAAATAGAAAACGTCGTACAGCATTTACCGTACTGATCTGCGCTCCAAGAGTCCAGAGTTCGAATCCCAATGAGGAAGTAATAGTTTCTCGCCGTCTTAGATCTATCAACGGCCCCCCCCCCCAGGTCACCGGCTGACCTTTTCCGGGGTACATCCTACAAGAGTCCGTCAACTCTCGTGTGCCTATTTACTGCTAGGCGAACAGAGGTATAAGGAAACGTGCCCAAACGTTCAGCCCTGTGGGGAATCGAGCTTGGGTTCAATCCACTGCGGCTAATGGAGTACACTGGACCTTCTTCTGAGACCTCTATTGTTAATACACACACACAAACGACTTAATACAATACTGAACAGATACAATGAAACATTTGCTAGAAGCACTACAGTAAGACAGGAAATAATTCAGTATGCCTTAGGGTTTTAATATAAAAGATTGGCAGCTGGAGTTAATAAGGTTTGAGCCCATGTAATTATATGACGAGTTACCAGATATCCGCTCAACAAGGAATTTGCAAAATCTTAATGTGAAAATGATGAAGTCTTCAACACACTGGATCTTGGACCAACAAATCAATATATAAATGTTAAAACTAAGGCGAATAGGATACTGAAGTTCGTATCTAAACGCATTAGTAATACATCTAGTGTAAGATGTACCTCGGTGCCTCTAGTCCAGCTGTACCGTGTGTACCTTAGGTGCCAGCTACATTATGCAGCTCACCTTTTGGCACCGTAACACTGACTGGAATTAAGTTACCAGTTCCACAGTGATGTGCCGGGAAGCACCAGCCAGGAGGAGAGTGCAGGAGGAAACCTGCACTAAAGATATCAAACAACATATGACAAACCTAACATTTGTTATACAAACAAACAAAAATTAAGTGTCATATCGTTTGTGTATCTGCGTGGACGTACTGGCTACGAACGCACACGGAGCCTTGAGCCTCTTGAAAATTATAAACAAAAACAGATACCAGGCTGGACAAATGGCAGAACACCCCATATGGAGCGTGTGTGAGAGACCACTGGCGTAAACACGAGAATATGTAAGGTCAGGGGGAGCGAGAGGTTGCATTAGGTCACTAGTCAACCTTACAATACAGGAAGCATCACCCCCGCGCAGCGCCAGGAAGCCTCTTGTCCTACACCACCCCTGAAAAACCTCGACTGGTCGACCTTGCCCGCCGCCACCACCAGTGTGGCTGACCCCCGCCTCTCAAAATTCAGGTGTTGCATCACCCTCGCCCTCCACCCCTGCTAGTGACGGAGGAAGCCACAGTGGCAGACACAACAACATTGACTGGAATTGATATAATAGGGGGAAAAATAGGAAGGAAGGAAGGAATTATCAAGGGAAAGCGCCAAGCCATTACGACTATATAGCACTGGGAAGGGGTCAGGATAAGGATTTGGGATGGGACAGGGGAAGGAATGGTGCCCCAACCACTTGGACGGTCGGGGATTGAACGCCGATCTGCATAAAGCGAGACCGTCGCTCTACCGTCCAGCCCAAGTGGTTGGGTTAGGGAAAAATAGGAGCAGATACGATGATCAGGGAACAATATAAAAGGTGAACTAGAAGGTCGGAGGCCCAAGAGACCCCCAACAAGAGGTTAATGTTTAATGTTAAGTGGACTCCCTCCTACACACCATGACAGTATAGCCAGGTACAGCCACCCATCTCACCTAACACACTTCCCGATTAACATCTGCAGTATTTTACCAAAATAATAATATAATAATGGTAGATATTTGAACTTGTACACACTATACAAGATCTATAATTCAGGGCTGAAAATGCAATAACTTAATGTTTGGTCGAAGGTTAAAGTTGTGTAAATTTGGAGGCGCCGGAAAGTTCACGTGAGCCGGCTATAGCATCTTAGACTGACGCTGCTCCCTGCACCTCAACCTCACGTCTTCTTGAGTGTGAGAGTGTGAGTGGAAGAGTGAGAGAGTGAGTGAGTGTGCGTGCATGCGCGTCTACACACAGAAAGAGATCGTGCATAGACATGCACGCGTTATCAAATCACTAAATACCTCTCAGGTGCCTTGACTATTATCCCCCCCCCCCCACCACAGGGACTCGCATAACCACTAAACCCAAACAATAAAGGCTGACAAAAGCCAGGGTTCCCGATAGCTACTTGAGTGAACCTCACACCACACTATAAGCTCCTACCCACCCTCAATATGATGCTACCTTTGCAATAACATGCATATGGCAGGAACAACCCAGCGGGGTTTTCTTCCTATTGTGGAGTGTAGTACATGCTGCTATGGCGATATATCCACTCACAGGATGAGTGGCGCTGCCCAACAAATTTAAAAATTATAAATTACATGTATACGACAGCGCATTAGGCCCCACGGCATAAGAAGTGTGTGTTTTATACACCCGAACTCGTCTGTCAACAAACATCAAGGTTGATTATTAATTTAAGGAAACACTCGTACGTTCATTATCCAGCCCGTCCTCAGCAGCTACCACAGTAAGACAGCAGTGTTGCCACCAACAACAGTAAGACAGCAGTGTTGCCACCAACAACAGTAAGTCAGCAGTGTTGCCACCAACAACAGTAAGTCAGCAGTGTTGCCACCAACAACAGTAAGACAGCAGTGTTGCCACCAACAACAGTAAGACAGCAGTGTTGCCACCAACAACAGTAAGTCAGCAGTGTTGCCACCAACAACAGTAAGACAGCAGTGTTGCCACCAACAACAGTAAGACAGCAGTGTTGCCACCAACAACAGTAAGACAGCAGTGTTGCCACCAACAACAGTAAGACAGCAGTGTTGCCACCAACAACAGTAAGACAACAGTGTTGCCACCAACAACACTGTATACAACATATGTATATTGTGGTGTTGTTACTTATGTATATTGTATACTGGTGTTGTATACAACACCAGTATACAACATCACATAAATGATGTACTAAATTGACCGAAGCTAACCAAACCGATGGAGCCATTACGACTATATAGCACTTGGAAGGTGTCAGGATAAGAATTTGGGATGGGACGGGGAGGAGGAATGGTGCCCAACCACTCGGACGGTCGGGGATTGAACACCGACCTGCATGAAGCGAGACCCCTCGCTCTACCGTCCAGCCCAAGTGGTTGGGTTAATCCAGAGATGGAAAGGATAAAAGAAGTAGAGAAAGCCAATATTATATTTTATATATATATATATATATATATATATATATATATATATATATATATATATATATATATGCAAACAAGCCTGAATGGTCCCCAAGACTAGATACAACTGAAAACTTTCATATAGCCTCGGCTATCACTTCCTTTTGTCCGGTCGTGATGGTCAAGTGGTTTAAGGCGTCCCTGTACATACCAGTTGCATTGCTCCTGGGAGTATGGGTTCGAGTCACTTCTGGGGTGTGAGTTTTCAGTTGTATCTAGTCCTGGGGACCATTCAGACTTGTTTGCATTTGTGTTCCTCACGTGTTGCCCCAAAAATGAGGTGATTTGATAAAATGCTATGCCCAAGATTACCATCCGAGTGCCGGCGGGGAAGTGGTTCATATAGCCTCAGCTATCACTTCCTTTTGTCCGGTCATGATGGTCAAGTGGTTTAAGGCGTCCCTGTACATACCAGTTGCGCTGCTCCTGGGAGTATGGGTTCGAGTCACTTCTGGGGTGTGAGTTTTCAGTTGTATCTAGTCCTGGGGACCATTCAGGCTTGTTTGCATTTGTGTTCCTCACGTGTTGCCCCAAAAAATGAGGTGATTTGATAAAATGCTATGCCCAAGATTACCATCCGAGTGCCGGCGGGGAAGTGGTTCATATAGCCTCGGCTATCACTTCCTTTTGTCCGGTCGTGATGGTCAAGTGGTTTAAGGCGTCCCTGTACATACCAGTTGCGCTGCTCCTGGGAGTATGGGTTTGAGTCACTTCTGGGGTGTGAGTTTTCAGTTGTATCTAGTCCTGGGGACCATTCAGGCTTGTTTGCATTTGTGTTCCTCACGTGTTGCCCCAAAAAATGAGGTGATTTGATAAAATGCTATGCCCAAGATTACCATCCGAGTGCCGGCGGGGAAGTGGTTCATATAGCCTCGGCTATCACTTCCTTTTGTCCGGTCGTGATGGTCAAGTGGTTTAAGGCGTCCCTGTACATTCCAGTTGCGCTGCTCCTAGGAGTATGGGTTCGAGTCACTTCTGGGGTGTGAGTTTTCAGTTATATATATATATATATATTATATATATATATATATATGTATATATATATATATATATATATATATATATATATATATATATATATGTCGTACCTAGTAGCCAGAACGCACTTCTCAGCCTACTATGCAAGGCCCGATTTGCCTAATAAGCCAAGTTTTCATGAATTATTATATTTTCTCAATTTTTTTCTTATCAAATGATAAACCTACCCATTTCATTATGTATGAGGTCATTGTTTTTTTGTTGGAGTTAAAATTAACGTAGATATATGACTGAACCTAACCAACCCTACCTAACCTAACCTAACCTATCTTTATAGGTTGGGTTAGGTTAAGTAGCCGAAAAAGTTAGGTTAGGTTAGGTAGGTTAGGTAGTCGAAAAACAATTAATTCATGAAAACTTGGCTTATTAGGCAAATCAGGCCTTGCATAGTAGGCTGAGAAGTGCGTTCTGGCTACTAGGTACGACATATATATATATATATATATATATATATATATATATATATATATATATATAATATATATATATAATATATATATATATATATATATATATAATATATATATATATATATATGTCGTACCTAGTAGCCAGAACGCACTTCTTTGCCTACTATGCAAGGCCCGATTTGCCTAATAGGCCGAGTGATTTTATTTTCAATAAATTGTTTCCTATTGGTTTATTTTAAGTATTATTATTATATTATATTAAGAACATAAATTATTGATTTAGTTATGTTAGTTTAGGTTAGGTTAAGAGTGGTTAGGTTAGGTAGGGTTGGTTAGGTTCGGTCACATATCTACGTTAGTTTTAACTCAAATTAAAAAAAAATAGCTCATACATAATGAAATGAATACCTTTATCATTTCACAAGAAAAAAATGAGAAAATATTGAAATTCTGGAAAACTTGGCTTATTAGGCAAACCGGGCCTTGCATAGTAAACCAAGAACTGCATTCTGGCTACTAGGTACAACATTATATATATATATATATATATATATATATATATATATATATATATATATATATATATATATATATATATGTCGTACCTAGTAGCCAGAACGCACTTCTCAGCCTACTATGCAACGCCCGATTTGCCTAGTAAGCCAAGTTTTCATGAATTAATGGTTTTTCGACTACCTAACCTACCTAACCTAACCTAACCTAACTTTTTCGGCTACCTAACCTAACCTAACCTATAAATATAGGTTAGGTTAGGTTAGGTAGGGTTGGTTAGGTTCGGTCATATATCTACGTTAATTTTAACTCCAATAAAAAAAAATTGACCTCATACATAATGAAATGGGTAGCCTTATCATTTCATAAGAAAAAAATTTGAGAAAATATATTAATTCATGAAAACTCGGCTTATTAGGCAAATCGGGCCTTGCATAGTAGGCTGAGAAGTGCGTTCTGGCTACTAGGTACGACACATATATATATATATATATATATATATATATATATATATATATATATATATATATATATATATATATATATATATAAAGGTAAGACCGAGGTGAGAGGCCAGAAGGTAAGAATTAAAAAAAAGAAAACGGCAACAAATGACGAAGCGAGAGAGACAATATAGTAACAAAAGATAGGAACAGGGAGAGATAACGTAGAGGGGCCTCAAGGCAGATCTTGTTTACCTGAAGGTTAGAGCATTTAACAGTGTAACGAGAAGGATAAGAGTCAAGAGTACAGTGTTAAATGCTTCATCACAACATGTACTCAACGACCCATCAAGGGCAGGACTCTAGGCGGCCAAGGTGGAAGCGGCCCGGAACTGCGCCCTCTACCCATGATTACAGTTATTGTAATAATGTTACAATATTATTCACCCCATATTTTCAAGAGGCTCATTTGACTTATTGTAGCCAGTGTTTTTGAGTCTCCTGACAAGTTTATTGTTACTACGACTCTACACAATTGGTGAAGACGGGTTGGAGCAGTTTATGAGGCGGCTAAGTGTTGGTGAGGAGGGATGACGACTTCTTGTTTGAATGGTTCTCTAGTTTATTATAAGTAATGGTTCACTAATACCAGTATACCTGGTGTACTAATACCAGTATACTTGGTGCACTAATACAAGTATACCTGGTGTACTAATACCAGTATACTTGGTGCACTAATACCAGTATACCTGGTACACTAATACCAGTATACCAAGTACACTAATACCAATATACCTGGTACACTAATACCAGTATACCAGGTACACTAATACCAGTATACCTGGTGCACTAATACCAGTATACCTGGTACACTAATACCAGTATACCTGGTACACTAATACCAGTATACCTGGTGCACTAATACCAGTATACCTGGTACACTAATACCAGTATACCTGGTGCACTAATACCAGTATACCTGGTACACTAATACCAGTATACCAGGTACACTAATACCAGTATACCTGGTACACTAATACCAGTATACCTGGTACACTAATACCAGTACACCTGGTACACTAATACCAGTACACCTGGTACACTAATACCAGTACACGTGGTACACTAATACCAGTATACCTGGTACACTAATACCAGTATACCTGGTACACTAATACCAGTACACCTGGTACACTAATACCAGTATACCTGGTACAGTAATACTACCACCAGTAAGGAGAGGATTTTCCGGTTCTGAGACAAGCATCTTGAGTGTGGTGACCGGGGACTTGTTCGCACCAGACATAAGTAAAGGTTAATGTGAGAGGGCACCAGACACCTGCAACACCACACCCAAACAAACTCCAACAAATCATTGCAACAATTAATCATTTTTAAAGTCAACAGGACTCGTGGAGTGTTATGCCTTCTCATTCCCTTCTTCCATCTCAAAATATCGTCACGCGACAGCGAGCACCGCAATCCCCAGCAAACACAATGTAACTAAACGTATTTTTATTGCAATTACGTTGATGCAACGTTGTAATAATGTTTACAAAAACTTGGGGTTATATGTGCATCTCGGCTTTATTATCGAGGCAACGGAAGCAACGGCAGGCAGTCAGGGTCAAGTGAGGTACCGCAACAGCATACAGTGCGTCGTTGGTGATGAACTGCAAATATATTTCGACCAGGACTGGGCTTGTGGTCCCCGCGTGCAACAAGGAGCAACTAACTCTTCCTGGCGCGGCCCACTCAATATATCTGACTTTCCCCCAAGGGTTTGTTGTCAAGTTTCCGTTTTCTTTCAGAGTCGCTGCTCATACCTAGAGTAGCACGCAGTGTGGATGTGGCTCTACATCAGTGCTCTACAAGGCACGATGTTATGTTCTCCATATCATCCTTAGAGGGGACAAGAAGAGCTGAAAGTAGACTAAGCAAATATACTTCAAGATTCAGGTTTCAGCTGTGAATCGGCCGACGCTGCACGACATTAATTCAAGTTTACTGAAGGTACGCACCACGAAGAATGTCGGAGAGGTCAAGAAGCCAGAGTACCGGCAGTGTAGTCCAGCCTTACAGAAGAACTTGTTTACACTCAGCAGAGTGAGTGCAGACGAGAGCAGCCCCTCAACTGTGGACTAAAGCCATCGCTGTCGAGGTCAGTTGCCCTGGGTGGAGCCTCAACTTCCAGATCTCTCTCTTCAGTGGTCTTTCCCGTTTTGATCAGGTTATAAACAAAAAAATCCATTTACTGGTCAAATAATATTTACCGGAGAACCCTCCCAAGCAGATGTGTGTGAATCCAACTCTTTGTAATGAAAATAATAAGTCTTTTAGGCACATTTGCCTTCGAGAGGCTTAGGACGCATATGATCACACAAAAATAAGACCACACGAAAGATCACATTATATTTCCCTGTCAAGAGAACACACAGTTCATTCTTGCTGGGACGGGGGGGGGGGAATCAGCCAAGATCCAAGAGGCAGATATGACAATCACCTAATGATGACTATTGTCAGCCATGATAATTGTGCAGGTGCCTGGAAGTGGAATGTTTAGAGGAGTGCCACATGCAGGAAGCTGTGCAGGAGCCTGGAAGTGCCATAAGACAAGATCTGTAGAAAAAGATCCATCACTTGCTAGGGTCCGACTGTCAGAGGACACGGCCTGGCGGGGTTCTTGTCAGGGGGGGAAGAGTTAGGACATAACACCCACTCCGGTAACTGGATGTTCACCACAGAGCCAACCACCATTGTTATGGCATTAAGATACCCAGAAACAAAAACAAATGGAGCAGTGATCTGCACGGATTCAAAAGCCACACTACAAAACCTTCGGGGAAATAGGCAGAACACCTAAGGGACTGTCGATGAAATCAAGAGCTGTGGAAATACAAATCAAGCAGGGAACGCTGATCAAGAGGGAAATGAACGGGCACATGTGCTGGCTACGGAAGGCGCTGAAAGAGACCATACTGACCATTTCCCACCCAAGACTCTTCTATGAGTTAAGAGGCATCATCAGGCAACATCTCTGTGTCCAGGTAACTGGGGAAAAGATAACAGAAGAACAAACCAGTGAACCTGCAGACCGAACAGTGTGATGGCAGCTGGCAATCCCAATCATTATGGACGACGGGGAGGTGGCTGAGCGATTGATTGATTAATGAAGATTAAGCCACCCAAGAGGTAGCACGGGCATGAATAGCCCGTAAGGCTGAGCGAATGTATCATGGTAAAAATTTTGGTTGGGAACAACAGCTGATCTTCAGTGATTGATATCGCCTTGACGATTGTGTCCACCCATGACATACTAGAAATATGAGTTGAATAATAAATCCAACAAAAATGGTTGGCCACGTTTCTTTCTTCCTAATACCTCAGTTCACCTGGCAGTAAATAGGTACCCGCGAGTTGCATACTGGGGAGGGTCAGTAGTTCAACCTGGGGGGAGGCTCTATACAAGCCAAGAGCATCATATATATACACAGCCTTCCTGTCCCCGACTGACCGAATTATTGTTTGACCAAGGAAAATACTATTTGTGAAACATATATAGTGTTCTCAAAAGACCCCCCCCCCACACTTTACACCCGCAAGATCACCTAAGTTAGGGGGTTGGTGTATGTTGGTCTTATGATTGATGAATAGTGTTCATCACTTGAGACAATTAAGCAAGTCCCAGCTGTGTCTGGGTACAAGTGACAAGATGACCAACCCAGCGGGCTTTCTTCCTATTGGGGAGTGTTGTACATGTTGCTATGGCGATATCTTCTCCAATAGAACGAGTCATGTTCCCCAATAAACTTTGCCCTTCGGGGCAAAATTTTCAATCGAGATGACTGGACCTGCAGAGTTCAGAGAGCGCCGCCAATATAATAGACTCCGTCCACAGGAAGCGATTACTCTCCACTATAATTTTTCCAAAATATAATTGGGAATCATAAGTATTATTAATGCAACCTGGGACCAGCTCCCGCCAAGGTCAACTGTCTGTATGGAGCAACACAACACTTCGACGGGTTTGGCCTCACAAGTTCCCTCTCCACGAGAGGTTTGATCCAGAAGCAGCCAGTTACAGCCTTCCTTAACTTGTGGGTCTCCCTCCCTCCTCCCTCCCTCCATCACTCCCCTTCCTCGCCCCCCCACCTCCCGCCACCTGCCCAAGCCTTCCCCCCCCCCCCACCATGCAAGCACAAATATTCAAACAGCCCAGAACGGTACACCGCGAAACAGAGAGCCATGCACTAAGGCATCAGAGTCCGCACTTGTTGCTCATGAAGTTACTGTTGAGGAACAACTTTCAACACTGACCACTGCACCAACTGCTGCAGTGGTCAGTGTACCAGTGTTATTGATGGTGAGACCCCTCCTGGCAGCTTGGGTTCGAATCCTCTGAGGAGTCATAGATTTAAAGTCATATTTATATAAACGAACGTGTAATGATATTTATATACATTTAAAAAAACTGTTTCCTACAAATTATAGATGTCTTCAAACTCCTGTACAGCGGGTCACGACCCGAGGATCCAGCGGGCACTTTCCCTCTGGATCGCTACACTGAGGCCCTGGAAAGGGTAACTGACCGCCGTTTGGTCCCTTGTTGCTTCGATGTGCCTGGAATCCAGATTCCTGATAAGCTTCTGGCACTTTCTCCTCTTACAGCAAGGGCTCTCAGATCCTACAGGAGCAAATACCGGTGGGGTATTTCCCTGTACTTGTTTGATTTGACTGTTGTCCTGTGGGTGGCGGCGGCACCTGCTCCACCAACAGCGAGGGTAGGCGGTCTCCAAACAAACTAGATTTGTGCAATAGTTCACACAACTACCACTCAAGGACTCTAATCTGGGCCGCGTGGGTGAAAGACCAGTATTATGTCCCTCTTCAATGTGTACCTGCCTCGCCTCCCACAGGGTGTACACCCTCCTATACCTGCCTCGCCTCCCTCAACACAATGACACGAACAATACTCTCCTGGTTTATCAAGCCCCCACGACAATACCTCCCGCTGATGATTGTAACAATACGAGGGGTGCCCAAGCTGTTCCACTCTCATTGCTAGACCTTGAAGGTGGGGTCTACTGTCTTCCGTGGTACGAGGAGGAGGAGGAAGCAGCGCGCGCGCACGCTCGCTACATTCTGCACATGGCGAGGTGAAGCACACTGCCTCGCCCGAAGGTTGCGGTGTCACCACTTAACAAAAACTGGATTCTTCCCACACGAGGAAGGGCAGATCGTCGCACGCACGCACGCACGCACGCTCACACACCGAGTCAATCAAATCGTGTAGTACCACAACTTCGTAAGCCAGACCAATTTTTAAGCATGCAACGCTAGCATGGAGCCCTAGCGTCCTCAAACACAACGAAACTGGAGATATGTCAAAAGTATGCCAGTCGACTGGTTCCGGAGCTGAAAGACAAGTTGCAAGGACAGGCAAAAGGATCTAAACAAAATAGTAGAAAAAAAGGAACACATTTAGAGGATCCATCACTTTGTCGCTCCTGTGAACCCAATAATAGTTGGCACCACAAGTGATAGGATGATCGTCTTCCCAGAGAAAACAAAAAACGTGTAGGGAAAAGCTATGAAATACAGTTATCGGGAGTGAACTGGTCCCGTAGAGCAGCAGAAAGGCGTGGGAGGGCCGTGCCGTCGCCTGCTGCCTCGAGCACCAAGAAAGATGCTATAGACGGGTGGTGATAATGATCCTGGTACCTAACCAGCACCAGATAACATTACACCCAAACATTAGACACGTCACTACTCTCACTCACCTGTGACACACAAACATTTATCAACATTAAATTCCAACCGCCAATAATTTGTTCATTTACTCGTCCTAGAGCGATTTTCAACCCTTTTGCCCCCCCCCCGGCCATTCTTACTCTAACCAGCCGCAGTGAAATCAAAATGTCAAAACTATTCCTTGTCATGAGACAAGGAGCCCCAGTCTTACGACACAATGGATGTGTGACAACCTGTTGACGTTTAACATCTGTATATCTTCAGCGACAACAAAGTTTAACATTATCAACACATCTTACGTTAACTATAGGTACCTCTTATTATACACTCAAGAGATAAGACACAAGATATGATACAAGAAATGTTCAAATATACACAACTTTAGTCTCCGTGGTGCAGTGGTAAGACACTCGCCTGGCGTTCCCCGAGTGCTTTGTCATGGGTTCGTATCCTGACCGGGGAGGATTTACTAGGTACAAATCCTTAACTGTAGCCTCTGTTTAACTCAACAGTAAAATGTGTACTTGGTTGTAAAAACGATTCTTCGCGGCGGGGATCGTATTCCAGGGACCTGCCCGAAACGCTACGCGTACTAGTGGTTGTACAAGAATGTAACAACTTTTGTATATATCTCAAAAAAAATAAAAAAAATAAAGAATAAAAACGCGCACACTGACCCAGTTCATCTTGCTTCTCGTGTAAGCCCACGATTATGAAATACACCGAACACCCCCTGGAGTGTTGCGGGTCAATTATTCACAGTGAAACTAATACATTTGATTTAAACAATCTTCCTGTCCGACCACTTGGGCTGGACGGTAGAGTGACGGTCTCGCTTCATGCAGGTCCGCGTTCAATCCCCGACCGTCCCAGTGGTTGGGCACCATTCCTCCCCCTCCCCCCCGGCCCATCCCAAAACCTTATCCTAACCCCTTCCCAGTGCTATATAGTCGTAATGGCTTGGCGTTTCTCCTGATAGTTAACTTCCCTTCCCCCCTGGCAAACTAGTTGGGAAATAATAAAGCTAAACGGTATTTACCTGATCGGAGACGGGACACTGATTCTCGGAACGAACACGAAATAAGCACAAGGCAGGAGCAAAACAGCAGCCATCAATACATTAAGAACAATGCAAGAGGTGGCGGGTGTACTCAACTATATTCTTCCACCAAGCACAAATACACCCAAAATATGACGTTTCAACGCCCTAAACTTTATCTAGCGACGGTCATAACTAACAAAAGCTTTCCTAAAACCTTTGAAAGGAGCGCAATATGACATTAAGGGTTCAGAGAGTACATTATCAGACGGTATTACACCATGTTTACCAGAATATTATATTCAATATAAATAAATGTAACTTTCTCATGTAAATATGATGTATTTAATGATCATGTACTGTATATATGTCGTATTTACAATGGATACAATTTTGTAGGGTGCAGAGGTACCCTCGCTGAGGTCATCATGCATGAGAAGAGCCTAGCATCGCCAGCCCTCAGCCCACCGTGTCTGCACCCACTCCCAGCGACGCCCCGAGCAGCCCCGCCCCGAGCAGCCCCGCCCCCAGCAGCCCCGCCACAGACACCATCTCGGAAAGCGGCACCGCTGCCGCCACCATCACCAGTGGCACCACCCATGCCACTGGTATCGCCACCACTAGCGGTACCACCACCACCACTGGAAGCCGCCGCCACCACCACTAAAACCACCACCATAGGACACTGGTACCACCACGGGCACTGCCACTACCATCACTGGCACTGTCAACACCACCACCACCACAGACACCGCCATAACCACCACTGGAACAGACACTATTGGCACCACCACTACCACCATCACTGGTGTTATCTAAATGTTACATTTTTCACAAGTAGAATCATCAAAGTCATCCCAGCCAATGCGTCAATAAACTTCGTTGTATCTTCGAGCTGAGCATCTGGGATGCAGACGACGCTACAAGGGGATTAGCTGAGGTCAGGGTCTTCCACGCCGGGGGTGACAAGTGACATGGGACGCAAGTGACCGTGACGAATACCTGTCATATCCCATGCCACGTGTCATACGTCATGACACGTGGCATAAACAAACACGTGATTCAAGGCCTAAGTCAACCTGTAGTTGTCAATCCTCAGCCCGCCAGGACGAGATGTAGCCCAAGGAGCAGGGGCAGGGAGTCACGATGGAGAAATTGAAATCAGTTTGAGATACACACAATGGGATGAGGCAGCTCAAGCTATTCTCACCCCGTTCAGTGCAACGTGTCATATATATATATATATATATATATATATATATATATATATATATATATATATATATATATATATATATATATATATATAATATATATATAACACTACTACTGATTCAAGGCCTATATATATATATATATATATATATATATATATATATAACACTACTACTGATTCAAGGCCTATATATATATATATATATATATATTATATATATATATATAATATATATATATATATATATATATATATATATAATAAACATTACCAAACACTGTGATCAAGTGGGAGAGCCAGATAGAGCAGAAAGTGTACAGTTAAAGGATCACGGAGGAGACCATATAGATATATACACACATATACATATGTCCATTTAGATATAGACACACAACACAATCAACATATTACGGAACAGTCTGAGTGAGAGCTGCGGGATGGGTCCGTTCCGTGTGTGTGTGTGTGTGTGTGTGTGTGTGGTGTGTGTGTGTGTGTGTGTGTGTGTGTGTGTGTGTGTGTGTGTGTGTGTGTGTGTGTGTGTGTGTCTGTCTGTCTGTCTGTCTGTCTGTCTGTCTGTCTGTCTGTCTGTCTGTCTGTCTGTCTGTCTGTCTGTCTGTCTGTCTCAGGAGACGGCCGGCACGTCTCAAGAGGCGGTGTAGACCGGTATGATTGCAACCCGTCCTCTTAAAAAAAAAGAAAGAAAAAAGTCGCTTTCCGCTCGTATGCGCAATATGGCCAGAAATGAAATCGGCTCACGAAAGTGATGTATTGTCCCGTTTTCTGTTCCGAGTCCTCCAGCTTACTCGGTTAGGTTAGGAGAGGAAACTTTCAATTAACAGTTTTCATGACGTTTTGAAACCTTAGGAGAATTTCTTGCCCTCCTAACCTACCAGAGGACCCTTAACCTGCTGTTTTGGAACAACAAATTATTATTTTTTTTGTTTTCATTTTTGTAAATTACGTCCATTTTCGGCCATACGGGTAAACGGTCAAATTCGGACGTAATTTGTAAGAGGACAGGTTGCAACACTTGGAATATGCATTATACCTAATTCATGATATTAATATTAGTTAAGTACATTAATTGGTGGTGCCACCAACCCTGGACACTGCCACCAGTACACCACTGGCATCACCACCACCACAGGCGCCGCCACCAGTACACCACTGGCACCACCACCACCACAGGCGCCGCCACCAGTACACCACTGGCACCACCACCACCACAGGCGCCGCCACCAGTACACCACTGGGACCACCACCACCACAGGCGCCGCCACCAGTACACCACTGGCACCACCACCACCACAGGCGCCGCCACCAGTACACCACTGGCACCACCACCACCACAGGCGCCGCCACCAGTACACCACTGGCACCACCACCACCACAGGCGCCGCCACCAGTACACACTGGCACCACCACCACCACAGGCGCCGCCACCAGTACACCACTGGCACCACCACCACCACAGGCGCCGCCACCAGTACACCACTGGCACCACCACCACCACAGGCGCCGCCACCAGTACACCACTGGCACCACCACCACCACAGGCGCCGCCACCAGTACACCACTGGGACCACCACCACCACAGGCGCCGCCACCAGTACACCACTGGCACCACCACCACCACCACCACAGGCGCCGCCACCAGTACACCACTGGCACCACCACCACCACCACCACAGGCGCCGCCACCAGTACACCACTGGCACCACCACCACCACAGGCGCCGCCACCAGTACACCACTGGCACCACCACCACCACAGGCGCCGCCACCAGTACACCACTGGCACCACCACCACCACAGGCGCCGCCACCAGTACACCACTGGCACCACCACCACCACAGGCGCCGCCACCAGTACACCACTGGGACCACCACCACCACAGGCGCCGCCACCAGTACACCACTGGCACCACCACCACCACCACCACAGGCGCCGCCACCAGTACACCACTGGCACCACCACCACCACCACCACAGGCGCCGCCACCAGTACACCACTGGCACCACCACCACCACAGGCGCCGCCACCAGTACACCACTGGCACCACCACCACCACCACAGGCGCCGCCACCAGTACACCACTGGCACCACCACCACCACAGGCGCCGCCACCAGTACACCACTGGCACCACCACCACCACAGGCGCCGCCACCAGTACACCACTGGCACCACCACCACCACCACAGGCGCCGCCACCAGTACACCACTGGCACCACCACCACCACCACCACAGGCGCCGCCACCAGTACACCACTGGCACCACCCCCACCACAGGCGCCGCCACCAGTACACCACTGGCACCACCACCACCACAGGCGCCGCCACCAGTACACCACTGGCACCACCACCACCACCACCACAGGCGCCGCCACCAGTACACCACTGGCACCACCACCACCACAGGCGCCGCCACCAGTACACCACTGGCACCACCACCACCACAGGCGCCGCCACCAGTACACCACTGGCACCACCCCCACCACAGGCGCCGCCACCAGTACACCACTGGCACCACCACCACCACAGGCGCCGCCACCAGTACACCACTGGCACCACCACCACCACCACAGGCGCCGCCACCAGTACACCACTGGCACCACCACCACCACAGGCGCCGCCACCAGTACACCACTGGCACCACCACCACCACAGGCGCCGCCACCAGTACACCACTGGCACCACCACCACCACAGGCGCCGCCACCAGTACACCACTGGCACCACCACCACCACAGGCGCCGCCACCAGTACACCACTGGCACCACCACCACCACCACAGACGCCGCCACCAGTACACCACTGGCACCACCACCACCACAGGCGCCGCCACCAGTACACCACTGGCACCACCACCACCACAGGCGCCGCCACCAGTACACCACTGGCACCACCACCACCACAGGCGCCGCCACCAGTACACCACTGGCACCACCACCACCACAGGCGCCGCCACCAGTACAACCACTGGCACCACCAGCGGTGTAACAGTCCCCCTCAGTACGTGCACAAATTGTATGAATTTCCCTAAAAATTCACATAAAATTAACGAATATATTGACCCAGGAAGTGGGAAACAATTCTTAAGCAAATTCTTCATCATCATTTTATCAAGTGTAATACACTCGTGCTTAACTCACTCAAATATAGACGAGTTTACTGCGAGCTGCAAGTTTACCTCAGCCGGAACCTGCACTCATGTCCCTCGGTACACTAGGCTTAGCTACACGCTCCACGATCACCAGTCATCAACCACTGACGAAACCAGTGCATCTTTCAACAACCATGACGGCTGTGTTTGGATTCAACAGTTTGCGAGCTTCGAAACTTCACAACCCAAGGTTGTTGTTATTATAAACAGCCTCGTGGTACTTCCGAGCTCATAAACTGCTGAAGAAAATACACTCAAGTCACAATAACGTCATATATCAACTGAACAAATCCACAAGCACTTGTACAGTTGGCTGAGGCACAGCTGGGAACATCCCGTGCGTAGGTTCGAACCCTCATCACGGCCCTCGTGGAATTGCTTAATAAGTGTAAACAAAGCCGCCATGATTAAGGAAAGATGTCTAATAAGTGGATATTTAAATGATTGAAGGATCCTGGCGATACAGCGATCGCCACGTTTCCAATAATGTGACACAAACCTCATAGAAATGTTTCTAACTACAAAATACAAACTCCTGAAATCTTGGCTCCAGCGGCCGCCGCTGACAACGACGACTAGCTTGTCCTGACACAGTTGCTTGTAGACAAATGGCTGACAGCGATGAGGTAAAACACAATACGACAGTTAAGACTTTTATTTGTAGATGACGTTTTATATATACGTCATCTAACATGTATTGTTGTGTTTGAACAACACCATACTCCCACCACCACACACTAACCACTATCTCCCGACCAACCATGACGACTTCACCATACTACACCACCACAACCACTCACATCAACACACAGACACACACAACTTGGGAGTTCCAATCCCAAGTTCTTTCCCAAGATGCAACCCACACAACACCACTACAAACACCCCCACCACCCACTACCCCATCCTGCCCACCGAACCACCCCGTACACCATACTTCCACCACCACCACTACCAACTTCCCCCCCCCACCCGAGCCACACCACATAGACCCCTTTCCACCACAGCTACACCAACCCTACTCACCAACACCACCACTAACACCCACTTCCACCAACACCCTCCACCCTCCTCCCACCACCAGCCCCACGAACACATCGTACTCCACCAGCTCACCATACCGAAGAACTCCACCACCTTCCACGACACGACGCACCAACATTAATCACGGCCAACATTACTTCCACCACCTTACACTTTTACGAACTCCCACCGCCCACCATTACACTACCCTTTCCACCCCAGCACCAATTTACACATACTTCACACCACCAATACTACAAGGCCCCTGTCTTTATTGTTGTACGAGCTTCCTGTCTATTATCCTCCTACACCACTGTTTATGTCCTTGAACCTTCTTTGACCTCTTATACGCGACCTGTTTTTTGATTTATTTCCGTTACGACCATTACATACTCAATCTTTACACTTTCTAGATTTTACGAGTTATAAGCTCCATACATTATAGTTAATATAATTAACTTTCGTGCAGTGTTGTATAATCTGACGATGTCTATCACAATCTCCGCGCGTTGTATCGCATTGATCTTCCTTCGACTTACCATCTTAATTTTTCTTCAGTCTTGAATCTGCTCCCCCAGCTCTTTCCCTTGCACAACTCCGTATTTAGAAACAACACTTCATGATCCGCCTTTCTTCAAAGACCAACATGTATAAGGTTAATTTGATTTATTTTTGGTGTGTGTGTTGTGGTAGTTTGTGTGTGTGAGTGTTGTGTGTGGTGCTGTGTGATGCCACTTTTCTGCCTGTGTGGGGTTGGCGACCCTGTTCTCTGTGTCTGTCTTTCACTCGTGTTCTCTCCCTCTCTCTCTCTTCTTCCTCTTTATACCTTTTTGTCATCCTCTTTACCCTTTTTTTTCATTACGTTTGTCTGCACTCCTTTAGACACTTGATTGACAGTTTTCGTTATCCTTTCCGTTTGGTGACTGTCAATATGTTTTGTTTAAGTGAAGCAATCTCTTCCTGATTCCAGTGATGATACATGCGTACTTTATCAAACACAGTTGAAAAGCATCTGGAGATGGAACTGGTCTTAAGTTGTTGCAACTTTAAGAGGACCCAACTCTGCGAGTGTTGAGGCTTCAATTGAGAGAGAACTGAGGTAGCTAAGACGGGAGTGGGTCATTACTCTTCAGTAATAGGCGCGAGTTCTCGTTTGTGCCCTTTTGAATTATACATTTTGTGGACTCTTCACCTAGGTCACTCTTCTTTTGTGGCTGCTGGTAGCTGTTTGTTGCTACTGCTGTTTTGTTTGCTTTTGGCTTCTGCTGTGTTGAGTGCTTGGTTTGTAATTTTTTGCTTCTGCTTTTTTCTGCTTCTTCGTTTTTTTTCTTTTCTTCTTTATTTTTTGTGCTTTTGTTTTCTTTTGATTTTCTTGACTTTTTTCTGTTTTTGGTGCTACTGTGCATGGTTAGGTTGTTCCTGCTGTTGTGGCTGCTGTTGGTTGTGCTTGCCTGCTTGTTGGATGCTAGCTGTGGTGTGCTGCTGGTTGGTGCGAATGGCGTTGGATGCTGCTGCTGTTTGTTTGTTCTCTCTGTTGTCTGCTGCTGTTGGTGCTGCTGTTAATGCTGATGCTGGCTGTTGGTGCTGTACTTGCCTGTTGTGTGTGCTACTGAGTTGGTTCGTGCTTTTGGTTGTTGCTTTTTGTTTGTTCTACTTGCTGAGTTGGCTGCTGCTTCTGTTGTGCTTCTTCTGTGTGTTCTCTTCTTTTTTTTGCTTCTGTTTTTGTTGCTATTGTTGTTTTTGAGTGATGCTATCTGTTTTGTTTCTTTCTTGCTTTTTGTGCGTTCGCTTGTTTGGTTCTGTTCTTTTGCTGCTACGGCTGTTGGTGCTGCTGCTGATTTGCGTGGCTGAGCTGTTGTGCTGTGCTGTTGGTGCTAGCTGAGCTTGTTGGTATGCTGTTTGGCTGATGGCTGTTGCTGCTGCTGCTGTTGGGTGCTGCTGATTGTGTGCTGAGCGTTGTTGATGGCTACTATGTTGGTGCTGCTGCTGTTGGGTGCTCTGCTGTTGGTTGCTGCTGCTGTTGGTGCTGCTATGCTGTAGTTGTGCTGCTATTGGGTGCGGATGTGATGCTGAGATGCTTGTGTCGGTGCTGCTGGATGTGCGCTGCTGATGTTGGATTGCGCTGCTTGATTGCTTGATACTAGTTGGTGACTGCTGCTGTTGTTGAATACTGCTGTCGGTTGCTCAATGCGTTGGTGGCTTGTCCGTGCATTGGTGGTGCTACTGCTGTTGTGGATGCTGTGCTGCTGGTTGTTGTTGCTGCTGTTGGTGATACTGCTGATTGAGGTTGCTGATGCTGTTGGTGGACTGACTGCTGTTGGTGCGCTGATTTTTTTTGATTGGATCTGCTTTGTTCGGATGCTGGCTGTTGTCTGTGTTGCTAATTCTGTTGGCTACGCTGTTGGTGCTTTCTGATTTTTTTTTTTGCATTTTATTTCCTTTTTTTTTTTCCTTTCTGTTTTTCTTCTTCTTTTTTTTTTCTCTTTCTTGCTTTTCTTAGCTTTTCTTATATCTTTTGATTTCTGTTCTTTCTTTCTTTTTTTTATTTTCTTCTTTTTTTCTTTCTTACTTCTTTTTTTCTACTTTGCCTTGTTGTGTTTATTCTTACCTTTTTTTTTTTCTGTCCTCCTTCTTTTTTCTGTTTGACGCTTTTGGTTCTGCCGCTGTTGGTTGTGCGATGCTGTCAGTGTGCTTTGGGTTCATCTATGTTTTTGTGCTATGTGTGTGCTGTTTTCGCTGTGTCATGAAGGTGAGGGGGGGTTATGCATAACAGCTATCAACACGTCAGAGAACCCGTTTTTATTGGCTGGAACGTTTTTTTTATTTTTCACGATTGTTTGTTACGTTTTCCCCTTCGTACTTTGTTCCTTGTCTCTTTCCTGGATTATGTTTACTTTATGCACCTGATGTTTTTTAGTGTAGATTTCCGAATTCGGCTATTCATTGCGCCTAGAGATAGTACTCGCACCGCCGTACCACGACACCCCGTACCAGCACACAACCAGCTCCAAGGCCATCTTGTCAGTCACAAAACTTATTGGCATTAGAACGTGAGAGCTGGTAAATATCCTATTGGTTTTACTACTTGCCCTTCTTGATTACAAAATGATTTTCATTCAATCTTACCAGACTAAAGGAATGTCCGTGGAGGGAGGAGGGCGGCGGCCGCGTGCCTGTGGGTAACACGTCATTCCCGGAAATGTTGGTGGAAACTCTCTCTATCTCTCTCTCGTCCACCGTCCCCTGCTCCCAGTCTTCTCGCTTTCATGTCTCGTTTTTTTCCGCTCTCCAGTACTATTCGTCACGTTTTTCTCTGCTTTGATCTCTGGCTACGTCGCCCTTCCGAGAGGCTTTGAGGCGTGCTTAGTGTCGCAATAACGCGGTGTTAGAGCCGGCATCTTCCTTTCCTGGGGCCCGGTACAGCGGGGGTGAGATAGCAACACAACACAATGTAGGTGCTCGAGACTCGCATCCTGAGTGGGGGAGTCAGCGGGACCACAATGTCACGATATAGGAGAGGAGTTTAGTGAGGAGTTTTTCAACTCTTCCTCCGTCACTCAAGTTGTAAGACGGGTGCCTGTCATTATTCAGCCCGTCTGAACACTCTGGCGCTCGAGAAGCCACAGAGCATCAATATGACCTAGCTTCCTGATGATACTCTACTGTGGTCAAAC
>WNGS01042707.1:7397671-7408597 GCA_020271785.1 Procambarus virginalis
TTAGGACATCCTATCTACTGGGCGCCTGGCACTCACGATTCACCGAGCACTTGAGTGTGTGTGCACTCACGAACCCTGTGTGCGTGCGTGCGTGCGTGTGTGGTGTGCGTTTGTGTGCGTGTGCGTGTGTGCGCGTGTGTGGTGTGTGTGTGTGTGTGGTGTGTGTTTGTGTGTGTGTGTGTGTGTGTGTGTGTGTGTGTGTGTGTGTGGTGTGTGTGTGTGTGCGCGCGCGCGCGCGCGCCCGCACATTTGGGGGTCACATAGCCACTTGGTACAAGTATATATACTGAGCAGTTTACAAGCTCCGAGGCGCTACGTGGGTAGTGGTTCACAATACTAACAAGGCGAAGATGACTAGCACTGTCTCCTGGACCCATGGACCGCTGGTGACACACTCCACGGGTGCTGCTTGGGCCATATGTCCTTCTTGACGACGGGTGCTGCTTGGGCCATATGTCCTTCTTGACCACGGGTGCTGCTTGGGCCATATGTCCTTCTTGACCACGGGTGCTGCTTGGGCCATATGTCCTTCTTGACCACGGGTGCTGCTTGGGCCATATGTCCTTCTTGACCACGGGTGCTGCTTGGGCCATATGTCCTTCTTGACCACGGGTGCTGCTTGGGCCATAGGTCCTTCTTGACCACGGGTGCTGCTTGGGCCATATGTCCTTCTTGACCACGGGTGCTGCTTGGGCCATATGTCCTTCTTGACCACGGGTGCTGCTTGGGCCATAGGTCCTTCTTGACCACGGGTGCTGCTTGGGCCATATGTCCTTCTTGACCACGGGTGCTGCTTGGGCCATAGGTCCTTCTTGACCACGGGTGCTGCTTGAGCCACAGGACCTTCTTGACGACGGGTGCTGCTTGGGCCAAGTGATTGCCGCAATGCTTGAGCCAAACTGTAGCAGTAATTACAAGGTTCTCCCCAAATATTAACTATCTGAAGGATCAAGCAAAATCTAATTTAAAAAACTGGTTTAGCTATAACGTGGGTACAATTTTATGGCGATATCGTCCAAACAACTTTTACAGCCAGAAACTACTCAACAAAAGATCTAAATTATTGGGACTACATAAAATATTTCAATTTGTGATCCCTGGAGCGCAGGCGGGAGAGTTACATACTAATTTAAGCTTGGAAAACACTAGGGAAAATGAGACGAGGAGGCATGGCAGGAAGTGCATAATACCCCCATTGAAAAGCAGAGGTGCGGTGGGTATTCTAAGACACGTCTCGGGTCCCAGAATGTTCAACACTCTCCCTCTACACCTTAGGGGACACATAACTGGTCGGCCTCTCATGGTGTTCATGTAAGTTGATAAACATCTAAGAATGATGCCTGATCAACTTATTCATACCTCAGGTTGCGAGCAGCTGCATCTAACGGCCCTAACCAGACCCCGAACCAGGGGCCGGATTCAGCAAGCGGTTACGCAAGCACTTACGAACCTGTCCATCTTTTCTCAATCTTTGGCGGCTTTGTTTACAATTATTAAACAATTAATGAGTTCCGAAGCACCAGGAGGCTGTTTATAACAATAACACAGTTGATTGGAAAGTTTTCATGCTTGTAAACTGTTTAATAAATGTAACAAAAGCCGTCAAAGATTGAGGAAAGATGTAAACGTTCGTAAGTGCTTGCGTAACTGTTTCGTGAACCTGGCCCCGGGAGGCCTGGTCAGAGACCGGGCCGCCACGAGGACGTTGATCCTCGGAACCAACGCCTGGTAACAGCCAGCAAGAGACAACTTGTCCACTGTGACGGTAGGTTAGGGCTCCCTGCCACTTAAGAGACCAGTAGTGATGACCTATGTTAGTATACTATTTATACCTGCAGCCGTACAAGGCTGGTGTCGGAGTGGTGTTTACCTCACTACTTGTGTATGCTGTGTCGCTGGTGTTGTGAGGGAACAGTCACAGCCTGCATGATGCAATCATCAAACAAATACATCAACGCAAAAAACATGTTTTTCATGCAACATGCGTGTGTGTGTGTGCTCATTTATTTGCACTCACCTATCTGTGCCTGCAGGATCGAGCATAGACTCTTGGATCCCGCCTTTCGAGCCATCGGTTGTTTACAGCAATGACTCCGGTCCCATTTCCTTATCATATCTAGTTTTAAAGTTAAGAATAGAGTTTGCTTCCACAACCTGCTCCTTAAGTGCATTCCATTTTTCCACTACTCTCACGCTAAAAGAAAACTTCCTAACATCTCTGTGACTCATCTGAGTTTCCAGCTTCCACCCATGTCCCCTCGTTCTGTTATTATTACGTGTGAACATTTCGTCTATTTCCACTCTGCCAATTCCCCTGAGTATTTTATACGTTCCAATCATATCCCCCTGTCCCTTCTTTATTCTAGTGTCGTAAGATTCAGTTCCTTCAGGCGCTCTTCATACCCCATCCCTCGTAACTCTGGGACGAGCCTCGTCGCAAACTTTTGAACCTTTTCCAGTTTCCTTATGTGTTTCTTCAGGTAGGGACTCCATGATGGCGCGGCATACTCTACGACTGGTCTCACGTAGGTTGTGCAAAGTGCCCTAAAAGCCTCTTCACTTAGGTTTCTGAATGATGTTCTAACTTTTGCCAGTGTAGAGTACGCTGCTGTCGTTATCCTATTTATATGTGCCTCAGGAGTTAGATTAGGTGTTACGTCCACGCCCAGGTCTCTTTCTCGAATCGTCAGAGGTAGGCAGTTCCCCTTCAATGTGTACTGTCCCTTTGGTCTACTATCACCTTATCCCATTTCCACAACTTTACATTTGCTCGTGTTGAACTCCAGTAGCCATTTCTCTGACCATCTCTGCAACCTGTTCAAGTCCTCTTGGGGGATTCTACAATCCTCATCTGTCACAACTCTTCTCATCAACTTTGCGTCATCCGCGAACATCGACATGTAGGATTCTACTCCTGTAAACATGTCATTTACGTATATTAGAAATAGAATTGGTCCCAGCACCGATCCTTGAGGTACTCCACTCGTTACTGTTCGCCAGAGTGTGTGTATTCACCTAGTTGTGCTTGCGGGGGGTTGAGCTCTGCTCTTTCGGCCCGCCTCTCAGCTGTCAATCAATGGACTGTTACTACTATTTTTTTCACACATACACACACACCCAGGGAGTACCCCGTAGCAGCTGTCTAACTCCCAGGTATATATTTACTGCTAGATAACAGGGGCATCAGGGTGAAGGAAACTCTGCCCATTTGTTTTTCCGGCGGTACCGGGGGATCGAACCCTGGTCCCTAGATCCACGAGTCTGGAGCGCTGTCCACTCGGCCATCACCCACCCATACTCGACCACCGTGTGTGTACTCACCTAGTTGTGCTTGCGGGGGTTGAGCTTTAGCTCTTTGGTCCCGCTTCTCAACCGTCAATCAACAGGTGTACAGGTTCCCGAGCCTATTGGGCTCTATCATATCTACACTTGAAAATGTGTATGGAGTCAGCCTCCACCACGTCACTTCCTAATGCATTCCATTTGTCAACCACTCTGACACTAAAAAAGTTATTTCTAATATCTCTGTAGCTCATTTGGGCACTCAGTTTCCACCTGTGTCCCCTAGTGCGTGTGCCCCTTGTGTTAAATACACTGTCTTTATCTACCCTATCAATTCCCTTGAGTATCTTGAATGTGGTGATCATGTCCCCCCTAACTCTTCTGTCTTCCAGCGAAGTGAGGTTTAATTCCCGTAGTCTCTCCTCGTAGCTCATACCTCTCAGCTCGGGTACTAGTCTGGTGGCAAACCTTTGAACCCTTTCCAGTTTAGTCTTATGCTTGACTAGATATGGACTCCATGCTGGGGCTGCATACTCCAGGATTGGCCTAACATATGTGGTATACAAAGTTCTGAATGATTCCTTACACAAGTTTCTGAATGCCGTTCTTATGTTGGCCAGCCTGGCATATGCCACTGATGTTATCCTCTTGATATGGGCTGCAGGAGACAGGTCTGGTGTGATATCAACGCCCAAGTCTGAGGTCTTACCCCTCGCCGTAACTCTCTGCTTCCTATTGCTCAGGTACTCCCTTATCCACTAGAGCACCTTACCAGCTACACCTGCCTGTCTCTCCAGCTTATGTACCAGCCTCTTATGCGGTACTGTGTAAAAGGCTTTCCGACAATCCAAGAAAATGCAGTCCGCCCAGCGTTCTCTTTCTTGCTTAATCTTTGTCACCTGGTCGTAGAATTCTATTAAGCCAGTCAGGCAAGATTGACCCTCCCTGAATCCATGTTGGCGATTTGTCACAAAGTCCCTTCTCTCCAGATGTGTTACCAGGTTTTTTCTCACGATCTTCTCCATCACCTTGCATGGTATACAAGTCAAGGACACTGGCCTGTAGTTCAGTGCATCTTGCCTGTCGCCCTTTTTGTATATTGGGACCACATTCGCCGTCTTCCATATTTCTGGTAGGTCTCCCTTCTCCAGTGACTTACTATGGAGAGTGGCAAGCAAAGTGCCTCTGCACACTCACGGCGAGATCCCGTCTGAACCAACAGCCTTTCTAACATCCAGATCCAGCAGGTGTCTCTTGACCTCCTCTCTCGTAATTTCGAACTCTTCCAAGACCGCCTGGTTTACCTCCCTTTCTCCTAGCACAGTGACCTCACCTTGTTCTATTGTGAAGACCTCCTAGAACCTCTTGTTGAGTTGTTCACACACCTCTTTGTCATTCTCTGTATACCTGTCCTCGCCTGTTCTAAGTTTCAAAACCTGTTCTTTCACTGTTGTTTTCTTTCTGATGTGACTGTGGAGTAGCTTTGGTTCGGTCTTGGCTTTGTTTGCTATATAATTTTCATAAATTTTCTCTGCTTCTCTTCTCACCCTGACATACTCATTCCTGTTTCTCTGGTATCTCTCTCTGCTTTCTGGTGTTCTGTTATTCCGGAAGTTCCTTCACGCCCGTTTGTTCAGTTTCTTTGCTTCCATACATGCCCTATTATACCATGGATTCTTCTGTTGCTTCTCGGATTTTTCCCTTTGGGCCGGGATGAACCTGTTTACTGCCTCCTGACACTTTTGGGTAACATAGTCCATCATATCTTGTACAGACTTATCTCTGAGGTCTGTGTCCCAAGGTATTTCCCTTAGGAAATTCTCATCTCTTCATAATTTCCCTTTCGGTATGCCAGCCTTTTGTTTCCTAGTTCTTTTTGGGGGAGATAATTCCTAGCTCTACCAGGTACTCAAAGTTCAATACACTGTGATCACTTATTCCCAAGGGCGCCTCCATCTTACCTTCCCTTACATCCCACACATTTAGGGTAAATAATGTGGCAGATGTGTTATTAGTGTGTGTGTGTGTGTGTGTGTGTGTGTGTGTGTGTGTGTGTGTGTGTGTGTGTGTGTGTGTGTGTGTGTGTGTGTGTGTGTGTGTGTGCACGTACGTGCGTGCGGATAAAAACTATGCAGTTGGTACCTCTGGGAAAGGTAACGTTGGTAGTGCTGACAAATACAGATAAGGACATGTATATGACAGACAGAGACAGACAGACAGACAGATGGACAGGCAGATAGACAGACAGACAGACAGACAGACACACACACACACACACACACACACACACACACACACACACACCACACACACACACACACACACAGGAACCACTGGAAGACTTTGAGATTACCAGCGGGGAAGTAAGGAAGTGTTTACTAGAGTTGGATGTGACAAAGGCTATAGGCCCAGATGGAATCTCCCCATGGGTTCTAAAGGAAGGAGCAAGAGAACTGTGCCTACCACTCTCCATTGTGTATAACAAGTCACTGGCAACAGGGGAACTGCCAGATATTTGGAAAGCAGCTAACGTAGTCCCGATATACAAGAAAGGGGATAGACAGGAGGCACTGAACTACAGGCCAGTGTCCCTAACCTGCATACCATGCAAGCTGATGGAGAAGATTGTGCGAAAAAAACTAGTGGAGCATCTGGAGCAAAGGAACTTTGTAACACAGCACCAACATGGGTTCAGGGATGGCAGGTCCTGCCTCACAGGGTTACTTGAATTCTACGACCAGGCAACAAAAATAAGGCAAGAAAGAGAAGGGTGGGCAGACTGCATATTTTTGGATTGTCAAAAAGCCTTTGATACAGTGCCACACAAGAGGCTAGTGCGAAAGTTGGAGATGCAGGCTGGAGTGAAAGGGAAGGTACTCCGGTGGATAGAGGAGTACCTAAGCAACAGGAGACAACGAGTCTGTGTGAGGGGTGAAGTCTCAGATTGGCGAGACGTTACAAGTGGAGTCCCGCAGGGGTCAGTCCTTGGACCTATACTGTTTCTGGTATATGTAAATGATCTCCCAGAGGGTATAGATTCGTTCCTCTCAATGTTTGCCGACGATGCAAAAATTATGAGGAGGATTGAAACAGAGGATGATAGTAGGAGGCTACAAGATGACCTAGATAGACTGAGTGAATGATCCAACAAATGGTTGTTGAAGTTCAACCCAAGTAAATGCAAAGTAATGAAACTAGGCAGTGGATACAGGAGGCCAGACACAGGATACAGAATAGGGGATGAAGTACTTAATGAAACAGACAGAGAGAAAGATCTAGGAGTTGATATCACACCAAACCTGTCTCCTGAAGCCCACATAAAGAGAATAACGTCTGCGGCATATGCGAGGCTGGCTAACATCAGAACGGCGTTCAGGAACCTGTGTAAGGAATCATTCAGAATCTTGTACACCACATATGTAAGACCAATCCTGGAGTACGCGGCCCCAGCATGGAGCCCGTACCTTGTCAAGCACAAGACGAAGCTGGAAAAAGTCCAAAGGTATGCTACTAGACTAGTCCCAGAACTAAGAGGCATGAGTTATGAGGAAAGGCTGCGGGAAATGCAACTTACGACACTGGAAGACAGAAGAGTAAGGGGGGACATGATCACAACCTACAAAATCCTCAGGGAATTGACCGGGTAAACAAGGATGAACTATTCAACACTGGAGGGGCGCGAACAAGGGGACACAGGTGGAAACTGAGTACCCACATGAGCCACAGAGACATTAGAAAGAACTTTTTCAGTGTCAGAGTAGTTAGTAAATGGAATGCACTAGGCAGTGATGTGGTGGAGGCTGACTCCATACACAGTTTCAAATGTAGATATGATAGAGCCCAGTAGGCTCAGGAATCTGTACACCAGTTGATTGACAGTTGAGAGGCGGGACCAAAGAGCCAAAGCTCAACCCCCGCAAGCACAATTAGGAGCACAATTAGTGAGTACACACCCACCACCACACACACCCACACACACACACCCACCCCCCCACTAAGTACCCACCCTCCCCCCCCCCACCCCTCTCCTCCCACTCACCCCACTCCCCCCTCCCCCAAGGACCTCCCTTCTCCCCCATCCCCCAACCCTCCCTTCTCCCACATGCCCTCCCGTCTCTCCCACCCCAGCCCTACGTTCTCCCCCCGCCCCCCAAGCCCCCACTCTCCCCCACCCCACCTACCTTAGCCTTCCCTCTCCACCACTCCCCAATACCCTCCCCTCTTCCTCACCCACCTCAGCCTTCCCTTTCCCCCCCGCCCCCCAAGCCCCCCCCCCTTTACTGTCCCCCCAACCCCCCTCTCCCCCATCCCCCAAACCTCCTCCTCTCACCCCCTCAACTCCTCCCCTTTCACCCCCTCCAACCTCCCCCTCTCACCAACACCCCCAACCCTCCCCCTAACTCCCCCTACCCTCCCCCCCTCCCCCTCCACCCCACCCCCCAAGCCCTTCCTCCTCCACCAGTCTCTCCCTACCAGATCCTCCAAGCTCCCGCTCACCCCAGACCCCACAGGTCCCCCCCCCAGGAGAAGCAGAAAGAGTCAGTTTCAGGGCAATGTACTCAACATAGATGGGATCACAAGTAAGCAAGTGAACTAAGGGAAAGAGCACAAGAAGTGAACCCAGATGTAATCGGACTCACTGAAACAAAACTCTCTGGAATCATAACGAATGCCGTGTTTCCCAGGAGTACACAGTAATAAGGAAAGAGAGGGAAGGTAGGGGAGGAGGCGGAGTGGCCCTACTCATGAGAAAGGAATGGAATTTTAAGGAGATGGCTATCCCGGGCTGTGAGGATTCAGAGACTACATAGCAGGCACCATGACAATGGGAGGACCAAGGATAGTAGTAGCAGTAATATATAACCCTCCACCAAATGACAGAAGACCCAGTCAAGAGTACGAAAACAACAACATGGCAGTTAACACTATAATTGAGGGCAGCCTCTGCTGCCTGAGAAATAGATCCCACCTGCTCATCATGGGGGACTTCAATCACGGAAGGATTGATTGGGAGAACAAGGAACCGCATGGAGGCGAGGATACGTGGAGAGCCAACTACTGGAGGTGGTGACTAGAAACTTCTTAACCCAGCATGTCAGAGAACCCACAAGGATGAGAGGAATGACGAACCAGCGAGACTCGACCTGGTCTTCACCCTGAACGACTCTGACATAAGAGAAATCGGTTTTGAGGCCCCAGTAGGAATGAGCGACCACAGTGTATTGGTGTTTGAGTACCTGATTGAAGAAGGGTTATTGAACTCGAGGAGGGATACCGAAACCAAAGGTTAGCATACCGAAAGGGAAACTATGAGGAGATAAGAAATTCCTAACAGATATAGCATGGGAAACAGAGCTCAGGGAAAGACGGCCCAAGATATGATGGACTACATCACGAAAAAATGCAAGGACGCAGCAAACAAGTTTGTCCCAGCCCAAAAGAAAACAGTGAAATGAAGATGAGAAACCCATGGTTTAATCAGAGATGTAGGCTAGCTAAGCAGCAAAGTAAAAGGGCATGGAGAAACTATAGGAATAACAGGACACTGGAGAGCAGAGAAAGATACCAGAATGCCAGGAACGAATATGTCAGATGAGAAGAGAGGCAGAAAGACAATACGAAAATGACATCGCAAGCAAGGCAAAGACTCAGCCTAATTGCTGCATAGCCACATCAGGAGAAAACAACAGTAAAGGAACAGGTTATGAAATTAAGGATAGGGGCAGAAGGATTCACTACAAACGACAAGGAAGTGTGTGAGGAACTGAATAAGAAATTCCAAGAGGTCTTCACCTTAGAGCAAGGAGAAATCCCAGAGATAAGAGAGGGAATAGCTAACCAGGAACCACTGGAAGAGTTTGAGATTACCAGCGGGGAAGTAAGGAAGTGTTTACTAGAGTTGGATGTGACAAAGGCTATAGGCCCAGATGGAATCTCCCCTTGGATACTAAAGGAAGGAGCAGAAGAACTGTGCCTCCACTCTCCATAGTGTATAACAAATCACTGGCAACAGGGGAACTGCCAGAAATTTGGAAAGCAGCTAACGTAGTCCCGATATACAAGAAGGGGATAGACAGGAGGCACTGAACTACAGGCCAGTGTCCCTAACCTGCATACCATGCAAGCTGATGGAGAAGATTGTGCGAAGAAAGCTAGTGGAGCACCTGGAGCGAAAGAACTTTGTAACACAGCATCAACATGGATTCAGGGATGGCAGGTCCTGCCTCACAGGGTTACTTGAATTCTACGACCAGGCAACAAAAATAAGGCAAGAGAGAGAAGGGTGGGCAGACTGCATATTTTTGGATTGTCAGAAAGCCTTTGATACAGTGCCACACAAGAGGCTAGTGAAAAAGCTGGAGATGCAGGCTGGAGTGAAAGGGAAGGTACTCCGTTGGATACAGGAGTACCTAAGCAACAGGAGACAACGAGTCAGTGTGAGGGGTGAGGTCTCAGATTGGCGAGACGTTACGAGTGGAGTCCCGCAGGGGTCAGTCCTTGGACCTATACTGTTTCTGATATATGTAAATGATCTCCCAGAGGGTATAGAATCGTTTCTCTCAATGTTTGCCGATGATGCAAAAATTATGAGGAGGATTGAAACGAGGACGATAGTAGGAGGCTACAAGATGACCTAGACAGACTGAGTGAATGGTCCAACAAATGGCTGTTGAAGTTCAACCCGAGTAAATGCAAAGTAATGAAACTAGGCAGTGGAAACAGGAGGCCAGACACAGGATACAGAATAGGAGATGAAGTACTTAATGAAACGAACAGAGAGAAAGATCTAGGAGTTGATATCACACCAAACCTGTCTCCTGAAGCCCACATAAAAAGAATAACGTCTGCGGCATATGCGAGGCTGGCTAACATCAGAACAGCGTTCAGGAACCTGTGTAAGGAATCATTCAGAATCTTGTACACCACATATGTAAGACCAATCCTGGAGTATGCGGCCCCAGCATGGAGCCCGTACCTTGTCAAGCACAAGACGAAGCTGGAAAAAGTCCAAAGGTATGCCACTAGACTAGTCCCAGAACTAAGAGGCATGAGTTACGAGGAAAGGCTGCGGGAAATGCACCTTACGACACTGGAAGACAGAAGAGTAAGGGGAGACATGATCACAACCTACAAAATCCTCAGAGGAATCGACCGGGTAAACAAGGATAAACTATTCAACACTGGTGGGACGCGAACAAGGGGACACAGGTGGAAACTGAGTACCCACATGAGCCACAGAGACGTTAGAAGGAACTTTTTCAGTGACAGAGTAGTTAACAGATGGAATGCATTAGGCAGTGATGTGGTGGAGGCTGACTCCATACACAGTTTCAATGTAGATATGATAGAGCCCAGTAGGCTCAGGAATCTGTACACCAGTTGATTGACAGTTGAGAGGCGGGACCAAAGAGCCAAAGCTCAACCCCCGCAAGCACAAATAGGTGAGTACAAATAGGTGAGTACACACACACACATACACACACACACCACACACACACACAACGTTCAGTCAGGGGAAAAAGGATTAACACCTTCTGAGAACAAGGGATAGGACTTACTATACCCCACCCCTCCCCTCTTACCCCCCCCCCCACCTGACCTGACCTGACCTGGTCGCCATCTCCGCCCCCCCACCCCCAGTCC
>WNGS01042707.1:7409597-7424516 GCA_020271785.1 Procambarus virginalis
GCTGTGCCACCTTGAGCAATGCTCAGTACTCACTTCCTCCTTCAGAGCAGAGTAGAGAGAGAGAGAGAGAGAGAGAGAGAGAGAGACTAGGGAGAGAGAGAGAGAAGAGAGAGAGAGAGTGTTGATAGAGGGAATACAGATAACATATACGGCATACATAGACACGATTAAGCACCAAAACTTGGGACCGTCTCAAAGCTTTCAAAAATGTACTCTCTGGAAAAGAGCGGAGAAAGGTATCCAATATATGGAAAATACTGGAGGACCAAGTCCCAAATTTGCACAGTAAAATACTAACATACTGGAGCGAAAGATACGAAAGGAAAGGGGGATAAATCAGTGAGGAGCAGGAAGGGTCAGACACAATCAGAGAACACTGTATGAACATAAGGGTCTGTATGAACAAGGGAGCCGGTCGGGCGAGCGGACAGCACGCTGGACAAGTGATCCTGTGGCCCGGGTTCGATCCCGGGCGCCGGCGAGAAACAATGGGCAGAGTTTCTTTCACCCTATGCCCCTGTTACCTAGCAGTAAATAGGTACCTGGGTGTTAGTCAGCTGTCACGGGCTGCTTCCTGGGGGTGGAGGCCTGGTCGAGGACCGGGGCGCGGGGACACTAAAGCCCGAAAGCATTTCAAGATAACCTCAAGAAGAGGCATAAGAAATGTTGCCGGGAAAAAGGAGGAGTTTTTCAAGAAGCAGTTTGATAAGTTTGTGCAAGAGTGCCGGACCAACGGTGCCGGTTGGTCCTGCGGGCCGCTTCAAGCAATAATCTTGAACCAAATCATCACAACTTAAGGCTGACCTGAGGTCGGGCTTGGGAGGCAGAACAACTCTTGGAACCCTCTACAGGTAAACTCCATGTAACCTTCAGCCTAATATACGTCTTCTTTTAGTTGCCATTTGCTCATTATTCTTTGATGTACTCACCTAGTTGTGCTTGCGTGGGTTGAGCTTTGGCTCTTTGGTCCCGCCTGGATGTGTCCCTTCTGTGATGGTGTGTAGAAGCCGTCACACACTAGACCACATTTTAAGTGTTCCACTAGTCACCTGATTTGTGACTCCGTCTCATACAGGTTCTTCCTATTTGAGAAGATTATTCATCTTCCTGTGTGATGAACTACCATCTTTCAACTGTCTGGTTGTTCTCTCCTGTTCAGTGAAGAGATTTCTTCTCTTAAGTGTAGAGACTTTGGTCAAATGGCTTTTGGTACATTTAGGTCATGAAGGTGTTTCCTTGCCTCATGTGCTTCACCTTCCTTGCTGCCTAGTGTCTTGTTCAAGGTGTCCTCTCCTCCTCCTCCTCCTCCGGGGTGTTGCTGAGGCTCTACTCTATATCTGGTCAGTTTACCCCCCCCCCCACATTTGTCCGCGTGCTGCTGCTCACTACCTTACGTCACTCTAAGCCGCTCCAATTACCTCATCGCTTGCAGATATTTTCCGACTGATGTTACTATATAATATTTTTTTTTTATAGAACTGAAAGTTTTTATTATTTTGGTATTTCTTCGTTGTTCTCCTGCTTTAATAGTTTTTGTATATTGCAGTCGTTTCGGGTCTCCAGTGTCCTGCTCTCTCTCTCTTCTCCAAGCTCCTTTGCATTTGTGTAGTGTCTTAAGGCACTGTTTGTTAACCCAAGGAATAACGTTGTGTTATGCGTCTAACAGTTATTTAAGTAGTATTAAGATTGTGGCTAATCCATTCATTGTTTCAAGAGTATGACAAGCAAGAGGGTCGGGAGGAAGTGCGATAGGCAACGGCGACTGAAATCGCAGCCCAGAAGCTGAAGCCCGCCCTACAGACCTAAATAGGTGACTACATATAGGCAACTACATGTAAACCTGCACCAAGAATTAAGAGTTAAAGGGAACACACATTATGAGAAGACTGCAGTGATACCAGAAGTGGTAAAGGCTATCTTGAGGTTATCTTGAGGTTATCTTGAGATGATTTCGGGGCTTAGCGTCCCCGCGGCCCGGTCCTCGACCAGGCTCCTGTTTGTTACACACCCCCAGGAAACAGCCCATAGCAGCTGTCTAACTCCCAAGTACCAATTTACTGCTAGGTGAACATGGGCACCAGGGTAAAAGAAACTGCCCATTTGTTTCCGCCTCCACCGGGGATTGAACCCGGAACCTCAGGACTACGAATCCCAATCGCTGTCCACTGAGCTGTCAGGCCCCTGTACGTCCGAGGGTTCCTACACTTTCTCTTACGAGATGTTCCAGTTTTCCTCGATACAAGTTTCCCCAAGACACACAGGTGAAGGTGGGCACGGTGTCCCCCGTGACCTCTCCCACTGACTTACTGGTCAAGCTTCACGAAGGACAAACTTCACGCTTCGCCACCAGTCCTCCGTCACACCACTGGCGCTGCCAAGCCTACTGAATGATGTATCCACAAGCCTTATTTACATACAAACTTCAATAGCTGAGAACAAAATAAAACTTATCAGTCTAATAAAATTGTCTCATATCTGTTCATGTCAGACAAATGACAATTTGAACAAACAACAATGAATATACCTGCTGGCCGGACACCCAGTGTTTGCCAGTGTTAATTACCCACAACAACAGCCTTGGGCCCCATTAGTACACAAATGAGAACAAATAATATGAGAGCGACGTCACATCAGTTGCAGCTTGCATACACTGACAGACTGTGCAATAATCCTCACCCGGGTTGACACAAATGATGTGGACAAACACCCCCTCCCTCCCCCCCCTCCCCCTCCACAACACCGCTGTCAACACTACCGTGACTCCGCAGGTTGTCACCACCACTCTCCTCCACTCTGGTAAACACGCCGATATAATAATATTACACCTAACAAAACACGACAATAAAGCTAAACACGGCTGCCAGGAGTTTGTTACACTGTGCAGAACACCCGCGTCTGCAACTATAGTCTGATGGAACACATGGTCGACAGCAAGAAACATCGGTAAGAAATACATATACTCATGTGCACGTGAATGAATACACCAACATGCATAGAACCACACCGTGCTTCCCTCTGCTTGCTTGGACAGAACTTTTGCCTGTCTGTACAAGACCTGTACTTACCTGTACACGACATTTGCCTACCTGTTCAGGACGATTGCCGCCCCTCCCCCCCCTCTATAAGGCACTAAAGACCTTCACCCCCTGAAGCACTAAAGAGCCCCACGAACTCCTAATTACACCGCCCCAACCCCCGAAGACACCCTCCCCCAAAGAGACTTATCCCACTCTCCAAAGCACTCAAAGTTCAACCTCAGCCAAGCTAACTTGCCCATTCCAAAGCCTCAAATACACATTTTGTGTACAAGTGTACACAAGCCTGAGACGTCCACCGGTCACAGACAACAGCAGAGGAAAATTATCAGAATTCCTCTATAATCTGATCTTATTCTACTCTCCTCGTCTCATTCTATGTCCATTTATCATTCTATTTGTGCCCGTGCCTTACCTTGCCGCAGTTTCTAGAGTTCCTCAACTGTCGCAGCCCGTCCTCAGCCTTCCAGGTAATCCCCCCCCCCCCATGGCCTACGAGGCTGTTTGGTCTCGCAGCCCGCAGGTGCATGTGGCCCCTCACACCCAGAAACAAACTGTAACATATGGCACCCCAGCTTTACCTTGCCACTGTTGTATATATCCTGGTACACCATGAGTGTCATACACAAATTATCACGTGTATGCCTAGTTAAAAATACACTAGTTGTATAAACTGCCGTCGTTATACACACCTAAATGCCAAATATAAAGCTTCTAAAACAAAAGCTTCAGAGATTATTATATATACGGGGGAGGGGACGGGAACTACCAGGAGAAAGCGACAAGCCAATACGACTCCATAGCACTTAGAAGGGGTCAGGATAAGGATTTGGGATGGGACGGGGGGGAGGAATGGGACCGTGGGATAAGGAATGGGACCGGAGGGGATGTGGGAGGGGGGGGGGGAACGCCAGCACACCGAGACACACATTCAAACACTCAACAATTTGACAAACTCCAAAGTGAATTTCCAAGGTCAATTTTACCCTCTTAGGACATCCTATCTACTGGGCGCCTGGCACTCACGATTCACCGAGCACTTGAGTGTGTGTGCACTCACGAACCCTGTGTGCGTGCGTGCGTGTGCGTGTGTGCGTGTGTGCGTGTGCGTGTGCATGTGTGTGTGTGTGTGTGTGTGTGTGTGTGTGTGTGTGTGTGTGCCCGCACATGTGGGGGTCACATAGACACTTGGTACAAGTATATATACTGAGCAGTTTACAAGCTCCGAGGCGCTACGTGGGTAGTGGTTCACAATACTAACAAGGCGAAGATGACTAGCACTGTCTCCTGGACCCATGGACCGCTGGTGACACACTCCACGGGTGCTGCTTGGGCCATATGTCCTTCTTGACCACGGGTGCTGCTTGGGCCATAGGTCCTTCTTGACGACGGGTGCTGCTTGGGCCACAGGTCCTTCTTGACGACGGGTGCTGCTTGGGCCATAGGTCCTTCTTGACCACGGGTGCTGCTTGGGCCATAGGTCCTTCTTGACCACGGGTGCTGCTTGGGCCATAGGTCCTTCTTGACCACGGGTGCTGCTTGGGCCATAGGTCCTTCTTGACCACGGGTGCTGCTTGGGCCATATGTCCTTCTTGACCACGGGTGCTGCTTGGGCCATAGGACCTTCTTGACCACGGGTGCTGCTTGGGCCATAGGTCCTTCTTGACCACGGGTGCTGCTTGGGCCATAGGACCTTCTTGACGACGGGTGCTGCTTGGGCCATAGGACCTTCTTGACCACGGGTGCTGCTTGGGCCATAGGACCTTCTTGACCACGGGTGCTGCTTGGGCCATAGGTCCTTCTTGACCACGGGTGCTGCTTGGCCATAGGACCTTCTTGACCACGGGTGCTGCTTGGGCCAAGTGATTGCCACAATGTTTGAGCCAAACTGTAGCAGTAATTACAAGGTTCTCCCCAAATATTAACTATCTGAAGGATCAAGCAAAATCTAATTTAAAAACTGGTTTAGCTATAACGTGTGTACAATTTTATGGCGATATCGTCCAAACAACTTTTACAGCCAGAAACTACTCAACAAAAGATCTAAATTATTGGGACTACATAAAATATGTCAATTTGTGATCCCTGGAGCGCAGGCGGGAGAGTTACATACTAATTTAAGCTTGGAAAACACTAGGGAAAATGAGACGAGGAGGCATGGCAGGAAGTGCATAATATTCCCATTGAAAAGCAGAGGTGCGGTGGGTATTCTGAGACACGTCTCGGGTCCCAGAATGTTCAACACTCTCCCTCTACACCTTAGGGGACACATAACTGGTCGGCCTCTCATGGTGTTCATGTAAGTTGATAAACATCTAAGAATGATGCCTGATCAACTTATTCATACCTCAGGTTGCGAGCAGCTGCATCTAACGGCCCTAACCAGACCCCGAACCAGGGGCCGGATTCAGCAAGCGGTTACGCAAGCACTTACGAACCTGTCCATCTTTTCTCAATCTTTGGCGGCTTTGTTTACAATTATTAAACAATTAATGAGTTCCGAAGCACCAGGAGGCTGTTTATAACAATAACACCAGTTGATTGGAAAGTTTTCATGCTTGTAAACTGTTTAATAAATGTAACAAAAGCCGTCAAAGATTGAGGAAAGATGTAAACGTTCGTAAGTGCTTGCGTAACTGTTTCGTGAACCTGGCCCCGGGAGGCCTGGTCAGAGACCGGGCCGCCACGAGGACGTTGATCCTCGGAACCAACGCCTGGTAACAGCCAGCAAGAGACAACTTGTACACTGTGACGGTAGGTTAGGGCTCCCTGCCACTTTAGAGACCAGTAGTGATGACCTATGTTAGTATACTATTTATACCTGCAGCCGTACAAGGCTGGTGTCGGAGTGGTGTTTACCTCACTACTTGTGTATGCTGTGTCGCTCGTGTTGTGAGGGAACAGTCACAGCCTGCATGATGCAATCATCAAACAAATACATCAACGCAAAAAAACATGTTTTTCATGCAACATGCGTGTGTGTGTGTGCTCATTTATTTGCACTCACCTATCTGTGCCTGCAGGATCGAGCATAGACTCTTGGATCCCGCCTTTCGAGCCATCGGTTGTTTACAGCAATGACTCCGGTCCCATTTCCTTATCATATCTAGTTTTAAAGTTAAGAATAGAGTTTGCTTCCACAACCTGCTCCTTAAGTGCATTCCATTTTTCCACTACTCTCACGCTAAAAGAAAACTTCCTAACATCTCTGTGACTCATCTGAGTTTCCAGCTTCCACCCCATGTTTCCTCGTTCTGTTAATATTACGTGTGAACATTTCGTCTATGTCCACTCTGCCAATTCCCCCTGAGTATTTTATACGTTCCAATCATATCCCCTTGTCCCTTCTTTATTCTAGTGTCGTAAGATTCAGTTCCTTCAGGCGCTCTTCATACCCCATCCCTCGTAACTCTGGGACGAGCCTCGTCGCAAACTTTTGAACCTTTTCCAGTTTCCTTATGTGTTTCTTCAGGTAGGGACTCCATGATGGCGCGGCATACTCTACGACTGGTCTCACGTAGGTTGTGCAAAGTGCCCTAAAAGCCTCTTCACTTAGGTTTCTGAATGATGTTCTAACTTTTGCCAGTGTAGAGTACGCTGCTGTCGTTATCCTATTTATATGTGCCTCGGGAGTTAGATTAGGTGTTACGTCCACGCCCAGGTCTCTTTCTCGAATCGTCAGAGGCAGGCAGTTCCCCTTCAATGTGTACTGTCCCTTTGGTCTACTATCACCTTATCCCATTTCCACAACTTTACATTTGCTCGTGTTGAACTCCAGTAGCCATTTCTCTGACCATCTCTGCAACCTGTTCAAGTCCTCTTGGGGGATTCTACAATCCTCATCTGTCACAACTCTTCTCATCAACTTTGCGTCATCCGCGAACATCGACATGTAGGATTCTACTCCTGTAAACATGTCATTTACGTATATTAGAAATAGAATTGGTCCCAGCACCGATCCTTGAGGTACTCCACTCGTTACTGTTCGCCAGAGTGTGTGTATTCACCTAGTTGTGCTTGCGGGGGGTTGAGCTCTGCTCTTTCGGCCCGCCTCTCAGCTGTCAATCAATGGACTGTTACTACTATTTTTTTCACACATACACACACACCCAGGGAGTACCCCGTAGCAGCTGTCTAACTCCCAGGTATATATTTACTGCTAGATAACAGGGGCATCAGGGTGAAGGAAACTCTGCCCATTTGTTTTTCCGGCGGTACCGGGGGATCGAACCCTGGTCCCTAGATCCACGAGTCTGGAGCGCTGTCCACTCGGCCACCACCCACCCATACTCGACCACCGTGTGTGTACTTACCTAGTTGTGCTTGCGGGGGTTGAGCTTTAGCTCTTTGGTCTCGCTTCTCAACCGTCAATCAACAGGTGTACAGGTTCCTGAGCCTATTGGGCTCTTATCATATCTACACTTGAAAATGTGTATGGAGTCAGCCTCCACCACATCACTTCCTAATGCATTCCATTTGTCAACCACTCTGACACTAAAAAAGTTCTTTCTAATATCTCTGTGGCTCATTTGGGCACTCAGTTTCCACCTGTGTCCCCTAGTGCGTGTGCCCCCTTGTGTTAAATAGACTGTCTTTATCTACCATATCAATTCCCTTGAGTATCTTGAATGTGGTGATCATGTCCCCCCTAACTCTTCTGTCTTCCAGCGAAGTGAGGTTTAATTCTCGTAGTCTCTCCTCGTAGCTCATACCTCTCAGCTCGGGTACTAGTCTGGTGGCAAACCTTTGAACCTTTTCCAGTTTAGTCTTATGCTTGACTAGATATGGACTCCATGCTGGGGCTGCATACTCCAGGATTGGCCTAACATATGTGGTATACAAAGTTCTGAATGATTCCTTACACAAGTTTCTGAATGCCGTTCTTATGTTGGCCAGCCTGGCATATGCCGCTGATGTTATCCTCTTGATATGGGCTGCAGGAGACAGGTCTGGCGTGATATCAACGCCCAAGTCTGAGGTCTCACCCCTCGCCGTAACTCTCTGCTTCCTATTGCTCAGGTACTCCCTTATCCACTGGAGCACCTTACCAGCTACACCTGCCTGTCTCTCCAGCTTATGTACCAGCCTCTTATGCGGTACTGTGTAAAAGGCTTTCCGACAATCCAAGAAAATGCAGTCCGCCCAGCGTTCTCTTTCTTGCTTAATCTTTGTCACCTGGTCGTAGAATTCTATTAAGCCAGTCAGGCAAGATTGACCCTTCCTGAATCCATGTTGGCGATTTGTCACAAAGTCCCTTCTCTCCAGATGTGTTACCAGGTTTTTTCTCACGATCTTCTCCATCACCTTGCATGGTATACAAGTCAAGGACACTGGCCTGTAGTTCAGTGCATCTTGCCTGTCGCCCTTTTTGTATATTGGGACCACATTCGCCGTCTTCCATATTTCTGGTAGGTCTCCCGTCTCCAGTGACTTACTATGGAGAATGGCAAGCAAAGTGCCTCTGCACACTCACGGCGAGATCCCGTCTGAACCAACAGCCTTTCTAACATCCAGATCCAGCAGGTGTCTCTTGACCTTCTCTCTCGTAATTTCGAACTCTTCCAAGACCGCCTGGTTTACCTCCCTTTCTCCTAGCACAGTGACCTCACCTTGTTCTATTGTGAAGACCTCCTAGAACCTCTTGTTGAGTTCTTCACACACCTCTTTGTCATTCTCTGTATACCTGTCCTCGCCTGTTCTAAGTTTCAAAACCTGTTCTTTCACTGTTGTTTTCTTTCTGATGTGACTGTGGAGTAGCTTTGGTTCGGTCTTGGCTTTGTTTGCTATATCATTTTCATAAATTTTCTCTGCTTCTCTTCTCACCCTGACATACTCATTCCTGTTTCTCTGGTATCTCTCTCTGCTTTCTGGTGTTCTGTTATTCCGGAAGTTCCTTCACGCCCGTTTGTTCAGTTTCTTCGCTTCCATACATGCCCTATTATACCATGGATTCTTCTGTTGCTTCTCGGATTTTTCCCTTTGGGCCGGGATGAACCTGTTTACTGCCTCCTGACACTTTTGGGTAACATAGTCCATCATATCTTGTACAGACTTATCTCTGAGGTCTGTGTCCCAAGGTATTTCCCTTAGGAAATTCTCATCTCTTCATAATTTCCCTTTCGGTATGCCAGCCTTTTGTTTCCTAGTTCTTTTTGGGGGAGATAACTCCTAGCTCAACCAGGTACTCAAAGTTCAATACACTATGATCACTCATTCCCAAGGGCGCCTCCATCTTACCTTCCCTTATATCCCACACATTTAGGGTAAATAATGTGGCAGATGTGTTATTAGTGTGTGTGTGTGTGTGTGTATGTGTGTGTGTGTGTGTGTGTGTGTGTGTGTGTGTGTGTGTGTGTGTGTGTGTGTGTGTGTGTGTGTGTGTGTGTGTGTGTGTGCACGTACGTGCGTGCGGATAAAAACTATGCAGTTGGTACCTCTGGGAAAGGTAACGTTGGTAGTGCTGACAAATACAAATAAGGACATGTATATGACAGACAGAGACAGACAGACAGACAGATGGACAGGCAGATAGACAGACAGACAGACACACAGACACACACACACACACACACACACACACACACACACACACACACACACACACACACACACAGGAACCACTGGAAGACTTTGAGATTACCAGCGGGGAAGTAAGGAAGTGTTTACTAGAGTTGGATGTGACAAAGGCTATAGGCCCAGATGGAATCTCCCCATGGGTTCTAAAGGAAGGAGCAAGAGAACTGTGCCTACCACTCTCCATTGTGTATAACAAGTCACTGGCAACAGGGGAACTGCCAGATATTTGGAAAGCAGCTAACGTAGTCCCGATATACAAGAAAGGGGATAGACAGGAGGCACTGAACTACAGGCCAGTGTCCCTAACCTGCATACCATGCAAGCTGATGGAGAAGATTGTGCGAAAAAAACTAGTGGAGCATCTGGAGCAAAGGAACTTTGTAACACAGCACCAACATGGTTCAGGGATGGCAGGTCCTGCCTCACAGGGTTACTTGAATTCTACGACCAGGCAACAAAATAAGGCAAGAAAGAGAAGGGTGGGCAGACTGCATATTTTTGGATTGTCAAAAAGCCTTTGATACAGTGCCACACAAGAGGCTAGTGCGAAAGTTGGAGATACAGGCTGGAGTGAAAGGGAAGGTACTCCGGTGGATAGAGGAGTACCTAAGCAACAGGAGACAACGAGTCTGTGTGAGGGGTGAAGTCTCAGATTGGCGAGACGTTACAAGTGGAGTCCCGCAGGGGTCAGTCCTTGGACCTATACTGTTTCTGGTATATGTAAATGATCTCCCAGAGGGTATAGATTCGTTCCTCTCAATGTTTGCCGACGATGCAAAAATTATGAGGAGGATTGACACAGAGGATGATAGTAGGAGGCTACAAGATGACCTAGATAGACTGAGTGAATGATCCAACAAATGGTTGTTGAAGTTCAACCCAAGTAAATGCAAAGTAATGAAACTAGGCAGTGGATACAGGAGGCCAGACACAGGATACAGAATAGGGGATGAAGTACTTAATGAACAGACAGAGAGAAAGATCTAGGAGTTGATATCACACCAAACCTGTCTCCTGAAGCCCACATAAAGAGAATAACGTCTGCGGCATATGCGAGGCTGGCTAACATCAGAACGGCGTTCAGGAACCTGTGTAAGGAATCATTCAGAATCTTGTACACCACATATGTAAGACCAATCCTGGAGTACGCGGCCCCAGCATGGAGCCCGTACCTTGTCAAGCACAAGACGAAGCTGGAAAAAGTCCAAAGGTATGCTACTAGACTAGTCCCAGAACTAAGAGGCATGAGTTATGAGGAAAGGCTGCGGGAAATGCAACTTACGACACTGGAAGACAGAAGAGTAAGGGGGGACATGATCACAACCTACAAAATCCTCAGGGGAATTGACCGGGTAAACAAGGATGAACTATTCAACACTGGAGGGGCGCGAACAAGGGGACACAGGTGGAACTGAGTACCCACATGAGCCACAGAGACATTAGAAAGAACTTTTTCAGTGTCAGAGTAGTTAGTAAATGGAATGCACTAGGCAGTGATGTGGTGGAGGCTGACTCCATACACAGTTTCAAATGTAGATATGATAGAGCCCAGTAGGCTCAGGAACTGTACACCAGTTGATTGACAGTTGAGAGGCGGGACCAAAGAGCCAAAGCTCAACCCCCGCAAGCACAATTAGGGTGAGCACAATTAGGTGAATACACACACCCACCCCACTAAGTACCCACCCTCCCCCCACCCACCCCTTTCCTCCCACTCACCCCACTCCCCCCTCCCCCAAGGACCACCTTCTCCCCCATCCCCCAAGCCCTCCCTTCTCCCACATGCCCTCCCGTCTCTCCCACCCACAAGCCCTCTTCTCCCCCGCCCCCCTCACCCCCCACTCTCCCCCACCCCACCTAAGCCTTCCCTCTCCACCACTCCCCAACACCCTCCCCTCTTCCTCACCCACCTCAGCTTCCCTTTCCCCCATGCCCCCCAAGCCCCCGCCCTTTACTGTCCCCCCAAACCACCCTTCTCCCCCATCCCCCCAAACCTCCTCCTCTCACCCCCCCTCAACTCTCCCCCTTTCACCCCTCCAACCCTCCCCCTCACCACACCCCCAACCCTCCCCCTAACCTCCCCCTACCCTCCCCCTCCACCCCCACCCCCCAAGCCCTTCCTCCTCCACCAGTCTCCCCGTACCAGATCCTCCAAGCTCCCGCTCACCCCAGACCCCACAGGTCCCCCGAGGAGAAGCAGAAGAGAGTCAGTTTCAGGGCAATGTACTCAAACATAGATGGGATCACAAGTAAGCAAGTGAACTAAGGGAAAGAGCACAAGAAGTGAACCCAGATGTAATCGGACTCACTGAAACAAAACTCTCTGGAATCATAACGAATGCTGTGTTTCCCCAGGAGTACACAGTAATAAGGAAAGAGAGGGAAGGTAGGGGAGGAGGCGGAGTGGCCCTACTCATGAGAAAGGAATGGAGTTTTAAGGAGATGGCTATCCCGGGCTGTGAGGGATTCAGAGACTACATAGCAGGCACCATGACAATGGGAGGACCAAGGATAGTAGTAGCAGTAATATAAACCTCCACCAAATGACAGAAGACCCAGTCAAGAGTATGAAAACAACAACATGGCAGTTAACACTATAATTGAGAGGGCAGCCTCTGCTGCCTGTAGAAATAGATCCCACCTGCTCATCATGGGGGACTTCAATCACGGAAGGATTGATTGGGAGAACAAGGAACCGCATGGAGGCGAGGATACGTGGAGAGCCAAACTACTGGAGGTGGTGACTAGAAACTTCTTAACCCAGCATGTCAGAGAACCCACAAGGATGAGAGGACATGACGAACCAGCGAGACTCGACCTGGTCTTCACCCTGAACGACTCTGACATAAGAGAAATCGGTTTTGAGGCCCCAGTAGGAATGAGCGACCACAGTGTATTGGTGTTTGAGTACCTGATTGAAGAAGGGTTATTGAACTCGAGGAGGGATACTGAAACCAAAAGGTTAGCATACCGAAAGGGAAACTATGAGGAGATAAGAAAATTCCTAACAGACATAGCATGGGAAACAGAGCTCAGGGAAAAGACGGCCCAAGATATGATGGACTACATCACGCAAAAGTGCAAGGACGCAGCAAACAAGTTTGTCCCAGCCAAAAGGAAAACAGTGAAATGAAGATGAGAAACCCATGGTTTAATCAGAGATGTAGGCTAGCTAAGCAGCAAAGTAAAAGGGCATGGAGAAACTATAGGAATAACAGGACACTGGAGAGCAGAGAAAGATACCAGAATGCCAGGAAGAATATGTCAGGATGAGAAGAGAGGCGGAAAGACAATACGAAAAGACATCGCAAGCAAGGCAAAGACTCAGCCTAAATTGCTGCATAGCCACATCAGGAGAAAAACAACAGTAAGGAACAGGTTATGAAATTAAGGATAGGGGCAGAAGGATTCACTACAAACGACAAGGAAGTGGTGAGAACTGAATAAGAAATTCCAAGAGGTCTTCACCTTAGAGCAAGGAGAAATCCCAGAGATAAGAGAGGGAATAGCTAACCAGGAACCACTGGAAGAGTTTGAGATTACAAGCGGGGAAGTAAGGAAGTGTTTACTAGAGTTGGATGTGACAAAGGCTATAGGCCCAGATGGAATCTCCCCTTGGATACTAAAGGAAGGAGCAGAAGAACTGTGCCTACCACTCTCCATAGTGTATAACAATCTCTGGCAACAGGGGAACTGCCAGAAATTTGGAAAGCAGCTAATGTAGTCCCGATATACAAGAAAGGGGATAGACAGGAGGCACTGAATTACAGGCCAGTGTCCCTAACCTGCATACCATGCAAGCTGATGGAGAAGATTGTGCGAAGAGAAGCTAGTGGAGCACCTGGAGCGAAAGAACTTTGTAACACAGCATCAACATGGATTCAGGGATGGCAGGTCCTGCCTCACAGGGTTACTTGAATTCTACGACCAGGCAACAAAAATAAGGCAAGAGAGAGAAGGGTGGGCAGACTGCATATTTTTGGATTGTCAGAAAGCCTTTGATACAGTGCCACACAAGAGGCTAGTGAAAAAGCTGGAGATGCAGGCTGGAGTGAAAGGGAAGGTACTCCGTTGGATACAGGAGTACCTAAGCAACAGGAGACAACGAGTCAGTGTGAGGGGTGAGGTCTCAGATTGGCGAGACGTTACGAGTGGAGTCCCGCAGGGGTCAGTCCTTGGACCTATACTGTTTCTGATATATGTAAATGATCTCCCAGAGGGTATAGAATCGTTTCTCTCAATGTTTGCCGATGATGCAAAAATTATGAGGAGGATTGAAACGGAGGACGATAGTAGGAGGCTACAAGATGACCTAGACAGACTGAGTGAATGGTCCAACAAATGGCTGTTGAAGTTCAACCCGAGTAAATGCAAAGTAATGAAACTAGGCAGTGGAAACAGGAGGCCAGACACAGGATACAGAATAGGAGATGAAGTACTTAATGAAACGGACAGAGAGAAAGATCTAGGAGTTGATATCACACCAAACCTGTCTCCTGAAGCCCACATAAAGAATAACGTCTGCGGCATATGCGAGGCTGGCTAACATCAGAACAGCGTTCAGGAACCTGTGTAAGGAATCATTCAGAATCTTGTACACCACATATGTAAGACCAATCCTGGAGTATGCGGCCCCAGCATGGAGCCCGTACCTTGTCAAGCACAAGACGAAGCTGGAAAAAGTCCAAAGGTATGCCACTAGACTAGTCCCAGAACTAAGAGGCATGAGTTACGAGGAAAGGCTGCGGGAAATGCACCTTACGACACTGGAAGACAGAAGAGTAAGGGGAGACATGATCACAACCTACAAAATCCTCAGAGGAATCGACCGGGTAACAAGGACAAACTATTCAACACTGGTGGGACGCGAACAAGGGGACACAGGTGGAAACTGAGTACCCACATGAGCCACAGAGACGTTAGAAGGAACTTTTTCAGTGTCAGAGTAGTTAACGGATGGAATGCATTAGGCAGTGATGTGGTGGAGGCTGACTCCATACACAGTTTAAATGTAGATATGATAGAGCCCAGTAGGCTCAGGAATCTGTACACCAGTTGATTGACAGTTGAGAGGCGGGACCAAAGAGCCAAAGCTCAACCCCCGCAAGCACAAATAGGTGAGTACAAATAGGTGAGTACACACACACCACACACACACCACAACACACAACACACACACACACACACACACAACACACACACACACACACACACACACACACACACACACACCACACCACCACCGCCATGCATTAGGCAGTGATGTGGGGCTGCATGGACATACACGTAAGGGTAAATATGATAGAGC
>WNGS01042707.1:7434773-7448498 GCA_020271785.1 Procambarus virginalis
TTACATAAATGTAATATTTAATTAAAAATCAAAATGACTGAGAAGAGTGTGTGTTACGCCCTCTACAGCAAGACAATGTCGGGATTGACCTCTGGTCCAACACTGATTCACTGTTGACCAGACCACACACTAGAAGGTGAAGGGACGACGACGTTTCTGTCCGTCCTGGACCATTCTCACAATGGAATTGAGAATGGTCCAGGACGGACCGAAACGTCGTCGTCCCTTCACCTTCTAGTGTGTGGTCTGGTCAACAGACTTTAGCCACGTTATTGTGACTCATCGCCTGCACTGATCCACTCCAATGTACTGGCAATCCAATATATTAATAAAAATAATAAGATTTACAAACTAAAATTATCCAATATTTCATCCATTTACAAGCATTTAATTTGCATCCAGTTAGATCAAAAGTTATCTTCCCCCCCAAGACAATTTTCCCCGATAACTGATCAAGGTTTATATCGTATTATATTGTAACAACTGCTTAGATAAGATATTGGGCCGGGCTTCCATTTGCATTGTCTTATGGAGATGGATCGTTCACTTAGGACACGATGATGTGTCAACTTGGGAGAATGTAAGGAGTGGTGGTACTGGTGACCTTCACGGCCAGTGCTCTTGAGAGAGAGGTTCCCGACTGTGGTGGTGTACCCTCCTATACCGGCTCGTGGCGTACCCTGGTGTACCGGCTCTTGGGGAACCCTCGTGCACCGGCTCCAGGCTCTTGGCCCTGGTGTACCGGCTCTTGGGGTACCCTAGTGTACCGCTCTTGGGGTACCCTGGTGTACCGGCTCGTGGGGTACCCTGGTGTACCGGCTCGTGGGGTACCCTGGTGTACCGGCTCGTGGGGTACCCTGGTGTAACGGCTCGTGGGGTACCCTGGTGTAACGGCTCTTGGGGTACCCTGGTGTACCGGCTCTTGGGGTACCCTGGTGTACCGGCTCTTGGGATACCCTAGTGTACCGGCTCATGGGGTACCCTCCTGCACCAGCTCCAGGCTCATGGGGGTACCCTCCTGCACCAGCTCCAGGCTCATGGGGTACCCAGGTGTACCGGCTCTTGGGGTACCCTGGTATACCGGCTCTTGGGGTACCCTGGTGTACCGGCTCTTGGGGTACCCTAGTGTACCGGCTCTTGGGGTACCCTGGTGTATCGGCTCTTGGGGTACCCTGGTGTACCGGCTCATGGGGTACCCTAGTGTACCGGCTCATGGGGTACCCTCCTGCACCAGCTCCAGGGTCATGGGGTACCCTGGTGTACCGGCTCATGGGGTACCCTGGTGTACCGGCTCTTGGGATACCCTAGTGTACCGGCTCATGGGGTACCCTCCTGCACCAGCTCTAGGGTCATGGGGTACCCTAGTGTACCGGCATATGGGGTACCCTAGTGTACCGGCTCATGGGGTACCCTCCTGCACCAGCTCCAAGCTCTTGGGGTACCCTGGTGTACCGGCTCTTGGGGTACCCTGGTGTACCGGCTCTTGGGGTACCCTGGTGTACCGCTCTTGGGGTACCCTGGTGTATCGGCTCTTGGGGTACCCTGGTGTACCGGCTCATGGGGTACCCTAGTGTACCGGCTCATGGGGTACCCTCCTGCACCAGCTCCAGGCTCTTGGGATACCCTAGTGTACCGGCTCTTGGGGTACCCTAGTGTACCGGCTCTTGGGGTACCCTGGTGTACCGGCTCTTGGGGTACCCTGGTGTACCGGCTGGAGGCTCCTCCACCACCACACCAGTACAAGGAACCTGCCACCATCATCATCATCAGGTTTTGAGGTCCACTGACCAGAGAGAGACTGGTCGACATCACCAACTCTCCAAGAGGCTGCAGCCCGACCTTTCTGGACTTTCCACTTAGCAACTGTATGACATTTTCTGACATTTAGTTGCGGCGCAATATTGAAGACTTTCACTGTATGTGTGATTATATACATAATATGAGAGAGGGGGGGGGAGGAGATTTTCAAGACGCACATATTTTACAAGGTTATTATATAGAAAATATAAAATGTTTCGAGCGACTAGCTGAGCCAGAACTCCTTCATTAATTATCACACACATGGCGTCATTTACACGCAAGACTCTCTAAAGTAATCTGGAAACAACAGCGATTGCATGCAAATCACTTATTGGTGGTCATCGGCGCCTCAGATCACGAAGCCTTAACAAAAGGCATCATTAAATCGAGCTATTAGTGCGAAATACATGTAAACTACGCCACGAGGTCACTCTCATACGCATTTCCTCTAGAAAAGTCTTCAGTTTGTTGTCGGGGTCTGTTCTCCCCTTCATTGTGACAGGCTGGTCAGTTTGGCGTTGGGCTCCTGCAGCCCGGCCTACCCTACTGTGGGCTCCTGCAGCCTGGCCTACCCTACTGTGGGCTCCTGCAGCCTGGCCTACCCTACTGTGGGCTCCTGCAGCCTGGCCTACCCTACTGTGGGCTCCTGCAGCCTGGCCTACCCTACTGTGGGCTCCTGCAGCCCGGCCTACCCTACTGTGGGCTCCTGCAGCCTGGCCTACCCTACTGTGGGCTCCTGCAGCCCGGCCTACCCTACTGTGGGCTCCTGCAGCCTGGCCTACCCTACAGTGGGCTCCTGCAGCCCGGCCTACCCTACTGTGGGCTCCTGCAGCCTGGCCTACCCTACTGTGGGCTCCTGCAGCCTGGCCTACCCTACTGTGGGCTCCTGCAGCCTGGCCTACCCTACTGTGGGCTCCTGCAGCCCGGCCTACCCTACTGTGGGCTCCTGCAGCCTGGCCTACCCTACAGTGGGCTCCTGCAGCCCGGCCTACCCTACTGTGGGCTCCTGCAGCCTGGCCTACCCTACTGTGGGCTCCTGCAGCCTGGCCTACCCTACTGTGGGCTCCTGCAGCCTGGCCTACCCTACTGTGGGCTCCTGCAGCCTGGCCTACCCTACTGTGGGCTCCTGCAGCCTGGCCTACCCTACTGTGGGCTCCTGCAGCCTGGCCTACCCTACTGTGGGCTCCTGCAGCCTGGCATACCCTACTGTGGGCTCCTGCAGCCTGGCCTACCCTACTGTAGGCTCCTGCAGCCTGGCCTACCCTACTGTGGGCTCCTGCAGCCTGGCCTACCCTACTGTGGGCTCCTGCAGCCTGGCCTACCCTACTGTGGGCTCCTGCAGCCTGGCCTACCCTACTGTGGGCTCCTGCAGCCTGGCCTACCCTACTGTGGGCTCCTGCAGCCTGGCCTACCCTACTGTGGGCTCCTGCAGCCTGGCCTACCCTACTGTGGGCTCCTGCAGCCTGGCCTACCCTACTGTGGGCTCCTGCATCCTGGCCTACCCTACTGTGGGCTCCTGCAGCCTGGCCTACCCTACTGTGGGCTCCTGCAGCCTGGCCTACCCTACTGTGGGCTCCTGCAGCCTGGCCTACCCTACTGTGGGCTCCTGCAGCCTGGCCTACCCTACTGTGGGCTCCTGCAGCCTGGCCTACCCTACTGTGGGCTCCTGCAGCCTGGCCTACCCTACTGTGGGCTCCTGCAGCCTGGCCTACCCTACTGTGGGCTCCTGCAGCCTGGCCTACCCTACTGTGGGCTCCTGCAGCCTGGCCTACCCTACTGTGGGCTCCTGCAGCCTGGCCTACCCTACTGTGGGCTCCTGCAGCCTGGCCTACCCTACTGTGGGCTCCTGCAGCCTGGCCTACCCTACTGTGGGCTCCTGCAGCCTGACCTACCCTACTGTGGGCTCCTGCAGCCTGGCCTACCCTACTGTGGGCTCCTGCAGCCTGGCCTACCCTACTGTGGGCTCCTGCAGCCTGGCCTACCCTACTGTGGGCTCCTGCAGCCTGGCCTACCCTACTGTGGGCTCCTGCAGCCTGGCCTACCCTACTGTGGGCTCCTGCAGCCTGGCCTACCCTACTGTGGGCTCCTGCAGCCTGGCCTACCCTACTGTGGGCTCCTGCAGCCTGGCCTACCCTACTGTGGCTCCTGCAGCCTGGCCTACCCTACTGTGGGCTCCTGCAGCCTGGCCTACCCTACTGTGGGCTCCTGCAGCCTGGCCTACCCTACTGTGGGCTCCTGCAGCCTGGCCTACCCTACTGTGGGCTCCTGCAGCTTGGCCTACCCTACTGTGGGCTCCTGCAGCCTGGCCTACCCTACTGTGGGCTCCTGCAGCCTGGCCTACCCTACTGTGGGCTCCTGCAGCCTGGCCTACCCTACTGTGGGCTCCTGCAGCCTGGCCTACCCTACTGCGGGCTCCTGCAGCCTGGCCTACCCTACTGTGGGATCCTGCAGCCTGGCCTACCCTACTGTGGGCTCCTGCAGCCTGGCCTACCCTACTGTGGGCTCCTGCAGCCTGGCCTACCCTACTGTGGGCTCCTGCAGCCTGGCCTACCCTACTGTGGGCTCCTGCAGCCTGGCTTACCCTACTGTGGGATCCTGCAGCCTGGCCTACCCTACTGTGGGCTCCTGCAGCCTGGCCTACCCTACTGTGGGCTCCTGCAGCCTGGCCTACCCTACTGTGGGCTCCTGCAGCCTGGCCTACCCTACTGTGGGCTCCTGCAGCCTGGCCTACCCTACTGTGGGCTCCTGCAGCCTGGCCTACCCTACTGTGGGCTCCTGCAGCCTGGCCTACCCTACTGTGGGCTCCTGCAGCCTGACCTACCCTACTGTGGGCTCCTGCAGCCTGGCCTACCCTACTGTGGGCTCCTGCAGCCTGGCCTACCCTACTGTGGGNAAAGCAGTGGTGCCTTGAGATACAGTGCTTTTTCACTGTTTTTATTCGATTTTATTCCATGTCAATTACTTTTTACGTTCTGTTTTGGCAGAAAATTTACATTCATCGCCCAATTTTATCCGTTATTCCTATTGACATCATTTTGTTGGCTATCGCCCAATGGTCACGTTCAAATGTCTTTGCAAAGTCCGTGTATCAACATCTGCATTCTGGTTTTCTTCTAATGAATCAGTGATTTTGTCATAGTGGTCGAGTAGCTACGAAAGGCATCATCGTCCCGCCCTAAATCCATGTTGGCCTTGGTTTTGTAGTTCACTGGTCTCCCTAACACTACACATCTGACTCCTGATCACTCTCTCAACAACTGTTATTATGTGGGACGTTAGTGTGTCTGGTCTGTAATTCTTTGCCAGTGCTTTGGTGCCTCCCTTGTGCATGGTAGTTATATCTGCTGATTTAAGCGCGTCTGGTATCTCCCCAATGTCCAAGCATCCACCCTCATGGTACCATCCTCCCTCATGGTACCATCCACCCTCATGGTACCATCCTCCCTCATGGTACCATCCACCCTCATGGTACCATCACCCTCATGGTACCATCCACCCTCATGGTATCATCCACCCTCATGGTACCATGCACCCTCATGGTACCATCCACCCTCATGGTACCATCCTCCCTCATGTACCATCCACCCTCATGGTACCATCCACCCTCATGGTACCATGCACCCTCAGGTTAGCATCCAGTCTCGTAGTGGCCATCAGCCGGTGGGTACCAGTCACCCTGGTGGTAGAGCCACATCCTGGCTGCCTTCCTCACACCAGAGTGGGACGTTCCTTCCCTGCCTCCTTGCCCAGGCCCGGCTCGGGCTCGGTAAAATATCAACTATATGAAGGCGAGTGTTGAGCAGGTCAGGGCTGCTGGAGACACTCCTCGCTCCTGCGACAGGTAACTGGGGTGAAAACATGGTTACCCAGCACCACACGGTGCCAAGTGCGCCATCACTAATGCCATCCACAGGGGAAGAAAAGGGTACAAGAAACCACAGTGAGGTTAAGTGAACGCGTGGAACCCACCTCTCTGAACCTTAGGGATAATAGGATACAGTTGCCACAAGGGGGGAAGACGAGAGGCGGAAGCAGCGAACGTGTACCTTGCGTAGGGAGCGGATGGTGGGTGTAGGAAGTGTGTGGAGTGTAACTAGTGCCAGGTCACCAGTGATGAAGAACAGGGCACTAAGAGCAGGGGCCACCAGGTAATCCTGCGGAAGATGCCAACCGTGTTTCACTATCCGGCCAGCGCCAGGCGTCCCCGTCCCTTTTCTCAGGCTCTCCCATCCCCCACCCCGCCTCCACCACACTACACCACCTCTCTCATGTCTTACTAGCATATCTAGATACAAAGACAATTATTCAGCCACCACGCACTATATAATGGTGTATAGTGTGTGAAGAGCAAGCTACATGACACCAAGATTTACGCCTCTCCCGACGACCTGTCACAGGCAGGCAGGGAGTCAGTCAGCCGCCACTGATAACCTATGATCGTATTATCAACATTTCCTCAGCAACACGAGAATGAAGGAAGTCATTGCAGAGCTGCAGGTACTAGCCATCAGTAGGTTCAAAGGCTTCAATGACTGGGACAGTCAGTAAGGCAATGTGTATGACCCAGCTGCTGCTGCTCGCAGAGTTGACATAGATGGTTCCCTAGTAGCCACCTGCCACAGGTAGCCAGAGCTGAACCACCTGGTCCTAGTAATTACTGGTATCCACACCACACACTCGGAGACACAGTCAGACACTCACAAGTGCACCTTCATGTCAGCATCATATATCATATCATTACCAACACATTATCCACAAATCTAAAGTTGAATAAAAGAATTATACATTTAACATGACGTTGTTTATTACTAGTTTATGATTATACATTCAAGATGACAGGTGAAAGCTTGAGTGTGGATGACACTGCGACACCCGCCACTCATCACCGTGGGAGAAGACCCGGTGACAGCTAGTTCGAGGCAGTCGCATCCCGCCTCCACATTCACATTCATCTGGGAGCATAACGCAGATAGGCGTGCAGTACGTGACGGGGCGGCTTAGGGTATTGGCGCCGTTTACGTCAAATGCACGTCTGACGTCAACTGGTCGACACACTGAGGGGTTGAGACTAATGGTTTGGCCCAGTTCCCTTGCCAGCCAGACCACTTCTGATCGCGAGGGCCAGTGAGACCCGTAGCCAGGTATGTGTGCCTTCATCTGTCCATACAACATTTGGCTTGCAATGTTGCTCTTTCTGTTGTTGACTCTTACAGCGAGTGTTGTCCGAAGGTGTTCACGTCTTCAACCAACGTGTCATTTGAATAACCAATCAAATGTATTTAGAGTTGAATAATTACACTGTGTAACAAATTTGTAGGATTTTGTTCCTGGGTAGAAAGCTTTTTCTGATTACTTATACCTCGAAGTGTTTTTTCTGATTGCTTATACCTCGAAGTGTTTTTTCTGATTGCTTATATTTCGAAGTGTTTTTTCTGATTGCTTATACCTCTCCAAAGTACACAAAATGGTTGTTATTCCTCCTCGAGCTTTGCTGTGATCTTTGGCTAAAACAGCTTAGTGAAAACGTCGTGAAGATTGGCGACTTATGCCACAATGTGTTCTCACCTCGAGGTAAGGAGTCGGCAGCCTCCTCGTACCTTCCCTACACTGTCTAAGGCAAAATACAATCCAATTTTGAAGGAAAATAACATCCATTTTCTGTACGTTGGAGACATGAGCAATCAGGAAATAGCCCTTTCTACCCAGGAACAAAAATATTTACATTGTGTTCTACAACTTATCCTCAAATTTGTATATACAGATATAAAGTGCGACGATTTTTGGCCTTAGGTAGAGTATAGGTCAAAATGCGACGCTGGATTAAGAGGTCGGGTTGGGAAAATAACCTAGAAAGTTGTCAGTGAAAACCCTGAAACTTCAGAGACGCACAAATTGTTAGTCCGTTATCTTAATTACTATGGGGGCGAGGAGTTACTATGGTCCCACTAGTTACTATGGGGGCGAGGAGTTACTATGGTCCCACTAGTTACTATGGGGCGAGGAGTTACTATAGTCCCACTAGTTACTATGGGGTGAGGAGTTACTATGGTCCCACTAGTTACTATGGGGTGAGGAGTTACTATAGTCCCACTAGTTACTATGGGGCGAAGAGTTACTATGGGGTCAGGAGTCACAACAGGGGCAGAGAAGATTCAGGGCGAGAAGGTCCCTGGGAATATCAGGGACAAGCGCCACCCGTGGACAGAGTAGGTTGGGTGAAGGGGTAGCAGGGAGAGGGGGCGTGGGGTTTGCAGGGAGAGGGGGGGTGGGGTTGCAGGAAGAAGGGGGGTGCAGGGAGAGGGGGGTGGGGTTGCAGGGAGAAGGGGGGGTTGCAGGGAGGGGGGTAGCCGGGAGAGAGGGGGTGGTTGCAGGGAGAGAGGGGGGCCGGGAGAGGAGGCACTGAACAGGCAGCTTCTGAGAGGCTTGGAGACTGCTTGAGGTAAGTCCTGCAAACTGCCTCCATCACCATCAGTTCAGGTGAACACGTCCCACCAAGTTGATGAATAATTCATCAGCCACGTGAATACCAAGAAACAACAGGACTACTGAATGAGGCTGTGTTATGTTGGGGCAGTGGTTGCCACGCTGACAAACCACAGTCCCGTCTCTTGCTATTGTCTCTTAAGGACGGACCTTTCACTCACTAGAAGTTCTCGCTCATATCTTTCACTCTTTTCTTTCATCTTTCCTTTCACTCATCTCTCTCTCTCTCACTCACTCTCCCTTTCCATTCTCACGTGTCGTTATTGCACACAATTGTCTGTATGATCAAGAGACACATCAAGGAGCATCCAGTATTGAGCATAAACACCCGGACCGGAGAGTCTGAAGGGCGGAGGGATACACCTATCCCTCCGCCGGAGTGTGTATCCCGGAGGCGTCAGTGTGGACGCATCCCATCCCTCGATCGTCGTCGTCGTCGTCCCACAATCAACATCGTCGTCCAACGTCCAATCAAGGTCATCCACAATCCCACAAGTATGCCGCTCGTCTGAGCAAGCTTCAGGGTCTTTTAGTAACTTTACCTTCGACCAAGGAACGAAGAACAGTGTTAATCTACCCCTTTTTCACTAATGATATACGTGGACTGCTCAAATGTTTACAGAAGACGAAGTTCGGCTCTCCATTGTATCTTGGATATCCCAAGATACTGTGGCTGGTGAATGTTATATTGCCTAAAGAAGTGTTTACACAATATTACGACAACCCGGATACAAAAAGCATCTGTCAAAATCTGATGTTGAACCAAAAAAATCACGTCTTCAAGAGAGGAATGTTTTCGGGAGTTAAGATGAGAGAAGCAGACGACTTCTCTGGTATCAAAGGTCGAATTGTCTTTACTGAGGGCCGGTCTCCTGTGATGGCCTGTGTAGGGTTGTTCCTGCATGTAGTCGTGACTGGTAACCATGCTTGCCTTACCTTGTGGTTACCTTGTGCTGGATCCGGGGATCATTGTCCCCTGCTTGATGGGGTTCTGGGAGTTCTTCTACTCCAAGCCCGGCCCGAAGCCAGGCTTGACTTGTGAGAGCTTGGTCCAACAGGCTGTTGCTTGATCCACAGAGACCAGGCCCCGCGGCCTGGTCTCTGACTAGCTTCCCCTCGTTGATGATGCAGTCAACCAGGCTGTTAGACGCCGATGCTGGAAGCCTGACGTGAGTCACAGCTCAGTTTATCAGGTATCCTTTGGAGGTCTTTATCAAGTTCTCTTATGAACACCGTGAGACGTGGGCTAGTTATGTCCCTCATGTTCAGAGGGACATAACTAGAGTGTTGAAGAGTGTTGAAGCATCTTGGGCCCCTTGGTGTGTAACCCACTGCGCCTCTGCTTTTCAACGGGGATATCTTGCACTTCTTGCCATGCCTCCTGTCTCGTAACGAGCTTCTCCCGTGCGTAGATTTAGAACCAGTCCCTCTAATATTTTCAAAACTTAAATTATTATGTATCTCTCTCGCCTGCGCTCTAGAGATACAGTTTTTGAAATGTTAAGCGTTTCCAATTATTTAGATGGTTTACTGAATGGATTCTGGTTGTAGAAGATCTTTGCACGTTCTCCAGGTCAGCAATTTCTCCAGCTTTGAACGGGGCTGTTAGTGTGCAGCAATATTCCACCTAGAGAGCACTAATGTCTTGAAAAGTACCACCACTGGTCTCGCATCTGTTATTTGAAATGTTCTTCTCATCGGCATGTAACTGTTCTTACAGTTGTGACAGCTACCCTATTGTGTTCTTTAAAAGTAAGGTCTTCCAACATGATTACTCCCTTAGATACTATGATTTTTTCCTTAGATAACGTGGTTTAACTGCATTTTATGTGGTGTTTCCGTTTTCACATTTTCGTGTTATAGCATAGGAGAGTAGCTGGAACTTATCTTTGTTGAATATAATGTAACCACTGACTGTTGGCAGTGTGGGGTTGAGTGGGCCCAGGGCAGGATCTGAGGGCAAGATGACTGTGGCCAGGAATGTGGCGCAGGGGGGGGGGGTGCAGGTGTGGTCCAGGTCACTGACCTAACACATGTGGCTGTCACACACCAAGTTGGGCTCCAGCTCCGCTACCCGCCTCCCTCCCTCCCTCCCTCACGCTCCCTCCATCCTTGACGCTGCCCCAGGCTCCCTCCCTCAGTCTCACTCCCTTCCTAAGGCTCCCATTTTTCTCTTTTTTCTCAGAGTTTCTGATTTTCCACGAATTTCTCTTCCTTCGGAAGATTTGTCAATCTTTCTGCGTCCAGGTAAATAGACATACATTGACTAGGATGGTTATAAACTGCCTTCCAGGAGAGGTTTGAGTCCATCAAGGTGCGAACATCATGTCCCCATTTAACAAGGACTTGGACTCGTTGGTAAAATAAAGGTCTTGCTTCTTTGCAGGCTCGGTGTTTGATCCCGATGGTCAAAGTGGTTGGGCACCACTCGTCGTAGTGGTCTGCGTAATTGGATCACGGGATCATTTCGCCCGACAGGACAAGAGGCAAGTATTTCTTTAACCTATGCCTCTGTTCACCTAACAGTTGGCTGGTGTCAGCCAACTGTTGTGGGCTGCAGCCTGTTAAAGGTCATTAATTGGACCTCGATAAGCCGTCCGATCTCCCATGCCACATTGTAAACAAATGCAACTGTTTGGCCTAACCAGAGAGGTATGAACCCCATCAACCCACCTAACCTATCGGGGCCCATGCATAAAAAATGTCAATATTACGGTGCTTAGTTTTTTACTAATAAGTCGCACTTTAATGGATTGGCCTATTTATAAAGAATGGCGACGCTGAGGCGAGAGGTGCCGCGCGCCCTTAATCAGTGAGGCGTCCAATCACAGAGAGGCGTCAATCACAGAGGCGTCCAATCACAGTGAGGCGTCCAATCACAGAGAGGCGTCCAATCAGAGAGGCGTCCAATCACAGTGAGGCGTCCAATCACAGGAGGCGTCCAATCAGAGGCGTCCAATCACAGGCACCATCTTCAAGTGCAACCTTCACCAAAACAAAATCCAAGCAACAAAATCCATTGCAAAAGGCGACATGTGGCAGGTGGTTAATTAAAATATCACTCCAGCGAGCGCGCCAAAGAGCCGAGCGGCAGCTTCCGCAAACAAGAAAAACCTCTTTTTTTCCCCCTGGTTTTGCCTTCACCTGGAGAGCAGTGTGTGGTCGAGATCTCTGCAGCATTACTGGTACAGGTCTAAAAATACACCACCGCAGCGAGGAGTGCACCTGGAATTTACCCGCAGAGGCTCAGGGTGGTGTTCTACTCTCCAAGGCCCTGTTGCCTACTTAGTGGCGCAACGCCAAAGATTTATTACAATTGCCGGGGACAGAAAGCCTGCGCTTAGGGTCACCGATGCGTCCCCCATCCAACAGCCTGATGGACCAAGCTCTCACAAGTCAAGCCTGACCTCAGGTCGGGCATGGGGAGTAGTAGAACTCCCAGAACCCCATCAAGCAGGTATCCCCCCTTAGACCAACTACTGGCCTTCCCATAGGATGCCACCTACAACAGTTGGCTAACTCACGGGTACCCATGTTACTGCTAGGTGAACAGAGGCATCAGGTGAAGCGAAACGTGCCCGACTGTTTCTGTCCTGCCAGGACACTTGAACCCTCGGTTGCAAATCAAGGATGTAGACCACTGTGCTGCTGCTGGCCGCCAGACGTCTCCCCGGGTTTAAGAAAACTCTCCTTAAGATAACCGCAGCTAACTAGTACCTGTATCATTAATACCTGTATATACTTGTATATGCTGTATATCTGTATATACGTGTATATAGTGGACTGTATAGGATGCAGAACACTGAAGAGGTCAGAGACAGAGAGAGAGAGATGCTGACCACTACAAGAGAAGAAGGTAAGGAAGTCATCGAGAATGTTATCAAGGATCACAGCAGGAATAAATCAAGCCTGAAAATCTGTTATCTTTAAGACGAAAAACAAGTAAGTAATATGTCATCTTGATATATCAAGATGTTCAGAAATGCTTATATGAAGAACGAGTGGCTGTGACCCCTTGGCAGGTAAATACGTACGCCCACCTTCTTCTGCTTGCGGGAGTTGAGCTTCGGCTCTTTGGTCCCGCCTCTTAAATGTCAAATCAACTGGACAGAGGTACCCGGTAACGGACACTATCAGTCCTCCGACTGGTGATGTACACACAGCACCAGCCTCCCTCCTGGTGATGTACACACAGCACCAGCCTCCCTCCTGGTGTGATGTACACACAGCACCAGCCTCCCTCCTGCTGATGTACACACGGCACCAGCCTCCCTCCTGGTGATGTACACACAGTACACCCGTAACAAGCGTGCTGTGTTATGGGCCTTGTCTTGAAAGTTGAGACGAGTACTCTTAAACGAGGCAGTACTAGTAATTTGAAAAATAGGATCAGGGAAGTGACATTCTATGTTTTCAAAGTCTTCATCATTCACTAACTCCAAACACCCGTCTCACAATGTGACCAGGTGACGTTAAGACGACGGGTCCACACGTTTATGTCCCTGCTGTCCTGCTTCCATTGTGTATTATGTCTGCTTTTTACAATAAATTCAAGACAAAATGTTACTCAAATGTGAAGGGTTGTTGTGGTTACTCGAGCAGCACTGAGGTGAATAGTGAGTGTGTTGCCTGAGGTGACGTTGGTCTGTCATAACAATATTAACCACAACACGGGCCATGAATATTACATTGTTATTGTCTACTTGTAACTGGCACATTGATCCTCAAGACAGTCCCAAGGAATTTTACTTTGACGAGGGAAGAGTTCCTTGGTTACCAGGCTCTGAGGCGCTGCATCTAAGACGCTCCGGATAACCTTTTGCTTTTGTGAGGTGGAAAGGCGAAGGACAAGGCTGACGAAGACGGTGCTCCAGACATACCATGAGAACACAGACAAGAGAGCCGAAGACAGAACAGACACGGTGGAAAGCTAGCACGAGGGTGTACTAGTAGTCTACATGTTTTCCCAAGAAGAAAGTCTACATGTGTAGAGAATGGCGTCTTTTAGTGGGGGAAAGAGGTGCTGGTTTTTGCTCACTGTGTGCAACAGGTTCCCCACCTACCTCCCTCCCTCCTCTCCCACTCTAATATACCGATCAGCCCACTCATAAGCGCATCTATAATGCCACTGCGGAAAACCTGCAGTGTACATTTTGAGACTTGGTCAGCAACGATACATCACCGTCAAACACCACAGTTTATGGGGTGCTTTCATGTTTCCTATGGCCCAGTCTTCCCAATGTTGAGTCTATGGACGTGGCAGAGACAGCATAGAGTTGACCAAGTCTACTTCTTCTTCCTTCACTCCGTCTGTCTTTCTTACACACACACACACACACACACACACACACACACACACCACACACAACACACACACACACACACCACACACACACACACACACACACACACAAAGCCCTGTGTCCCTCAGTGGCCCTGTAT
>WNGS01042707.1:7463034-7500620 GCA_020271785.1 Procambarus virginalis
TTCCGCTGGGTAATACATTTTCATGTTTGTGTTCATTATATGTTTAGGTGCTTAGGGCCACCATCTCTATCTCATTAGTTCTTGAGTTACATACTGAAAGTGGAAACCAGTTACTATTTCGCCCCAGCATTGTGTTTATTGCCGACATTACTAGTGTTGAGCCGCAGGTGTTCATTTAACACTTGTGAGTTGGTGGAAACGTGTAGTTGTTGCTGCTGTGGCCAGGCCAGGATAATTGTCTGGCTGCGGCCTTGTGTGAAGGACTTGCTGCTCATCTGGCCAATGTCTGCCTTTATCTCGGGATGGTCATAATGTTAGGGATACCTCACCGGTTGAGAGTCCTTGAAGTTGCTTATTTCAGACTGGCCATCCTGAGCACTGGACCAAGTTTTGGACCATTATGACGCTACCATCTTTATGGTGGGTGACTCTTGGACCATTATGACGCTACCATCTTTATGGTGGGTGACTCTTGGACCATTGTGACGCTACCATCTTCATGGTGGGTGACTCTTGGACCATTATGACGCTACCATCTTTATGGTGGGTGACTCTTGGACCATTATGACGCTACCATCTTTATGGTGGGTGACTCTTGGACCATTGTGACGCTACCATCTTCATGGTGGGTGACTCTTGGACCATTATGACGCTACCATCTTTATGGTGGGTGACTCTTGGACCATTGTGACGCTACCATCTTTATGGTGGGTGACTCTTGGACCATTATGACGCTACCATCTTCATGGTGGGTGACTCTTGGACCATTGTGACGCTACCATCTTCATGGTGGGTGACTCTTGGACCATTATGACGCTACCATCTTCATGGTGGGTGACTCTTGACCATTATGACGCTACCATCTTCATGGTGGGTGACTCTTGGACCATTATGACGCTACCATCTTCATGGTGGGTGACTCTTGGACCATTATGACGCTACCATCTTCATGGTGGGTGACTCTTGGACCATTGTGACGCTACCATCTTCATGGTGGGTGACTCTTGGACCATTGTAACGCTACCATCTTCATGGTGGGTGACTCTTGGACCATTGTGACGCTACCATCTTCATGGTGGGTGACTCTTGGACCATTATGACGCTACCATCTTCATGGTGGGTGACTCTTGGACCATTGTGACGCTACCATCTTCATGGTGGGTGACTCTTGGTCCATTATGACGCTACCATCTTCATGGTGGGTGACTCTTGGACCATTATGACGCTACCATCTTCATGGTGGGTGACTCTTGGACCATTATGACGCTACCATCTTCATGGTGGGTGACTCTTGGACCATTGTGACGCTACCATCTTCATGGTGGGTGACTCTTGGACCATTATGACGCTACCATCTTCATGGTGGGTGACTCTTGGACCATTATGACGCTACCATCTTCATGGTGGGTGACTCTTGGACCATTGTGACGCTACCATCTTCATGGTGGGTGACTCTTGGACCATTATGACGCTACCATCTTCATGGTGGGTGACTCTTGGACCATTGTGACGCTACCATCTTCATGGTGGGTGACTCTTGGACCATTATGACGCTACCATCTTCATGGTGGGTGACTCTTGGACCATTATGACGCTACCATCTTCATGGTGGGTGACTCTTGGACCATTGTGACGCTACCATCTTCATGGTGGGTGACTCTTGGACCATTGTGACGCTACCATCTTCATGGTGGGTGACTCTTGGACCATTATGACGCTACCATCTTTATGGTGGGTGACTCTTGGACCATTATGACGCTACCATCTTCATGGTGGGTGACTCTTGGACCATTGTGACGCTACCATCTTCATGGTGGGTGACTCTTGGACCATTATGACGCTACCATCTTCATGGTGGGTGACTCTTGGACCATTATGACGCTACCATCTTCATGGTGGGTGACTCTTGGACCATTGTGACGCTACCATCTTCATGGTGGGTGACTCTTGGACCATTGTGTGTTTTATGTTGACCAGTTTGTGAACTGTATTGCCATTGAACAAATATTGTGCCAAGTTAATGCCAGTCAACTTCTGAAGTGCATTAACTGCTAAGCAACTTTATCAACCAAACTCTCAGTTACTTAAACTTAGTCAAACAACCTACTGTATATTGGACAAATCTGCGAACCGTACTATCTACGTACAAAATTTGAGACCGTTTTTATGCTACCTAACATGAATGATTTAACTGATTTGTGTTCATCAAAGACGACATTCCTGTGTCGGCTTTGATGATGAGACATTTGAAGTACTGTGTTAAAAATGACGTCTGGGTCCCCGGAATGCAGTGACTTGCCCTGGTATTAACGAAGCAAGAAGCACGCCACCTTTGATACCTCGACCTTTTTATATGTGATATCTCGTTCATACTTTCTTTCCATCGCATCTCATACCTCTCGAGTGCCCTTGACCAGTGATATACTTTGGTCGTCCTGGTACTTAGTTCTTGACCAGCTGGGGTCAGATTCACGAAACAGTTACGCAAGCACTTACGAACGTGTACCTCTTTCCTCAACCTATGACGGCTTTGGTTACATTTAATAAACAGTTTACAAGCATGAAAACTTCCCAATCAACTGCTGTTATTATTATAAACAGCCTCCTGGTGCTTCGGAGTTCATTAACTATTTAATAATTATCAACAAAGCCGCCAAAGATTGAGAAAAGATGGACAGGTTTGTAAGTGCATTAGTAACTGCTTCCTGGATCTAGCCCCAGATCACTATCAATCTCTAACAGTACCCGCAAATCAAAGTTTCCGGGCATTTCACAAGTTTTAGAGTACCATTATGTGCGTTGGAGACGTTCGCTACCTCCTAGGTAGACTGACATTCCCGCAACATTGAACAAGCTCAGCTGGGCTGCGTGATATTGACTAATAACATATTGTAACTAGTAAAGAACCTGTGTTGGGGCCCCGGGCAGGGCGGGCGTCGCCTCTGTCCTGGGCGCCAGCGCGGCCTTCATTCATCTGGCTATATGGGTCTTTTCTGGAGACCAAATATCCTGACGTGGTCAGGATAAAATTCTGGTTGCTTATATATACCAGAATTAGTTTTAGTGTCAAACAAGCATTTTATTTTAATATACAGATTTCAAGTTGATGAGTGCATAAGTGAGTAGGGTAGGGCTGGCTACGTGAGGGGGAGCCTAGGGCACGTGAGGGGAAGCCCAGGGCACGTGAGAGGGGAGCCCCAGGGCACATATGAGGGTGCTAGGTGTATTGAGGCCAGAAGCTTGTCTCCCAAAAGCTGCAGCTCCATATAAAGGTCACGTGTACAATGACTTCTGCAAACAAGAGCTTCAGATCGTAATCTGTTTGCATTCGCTCCTTGTTAAGAAAGCGTTTAGTCATATGTGTATAACATCAGTAGGTAAATACGAATGATTGTTAGTGTGTGTCCAGTATGAGTTAGTGTGTCCAGTATGAGTTAGTGTGTCCAGTATGTATTAGTGTGTGTCCAATATGTGTTAACACACTCCTGAAAGAAATTTAATCTGACATGGCCTGAAGGTAGAGAGCCTCGACTTTTAGTTTATATAAATAACAGGATTACCCTTTTTTGGGTGAGATGGGAAGCTGGGGACAGAAACAGCTTGAAGGGAGATGTTAAGTGTGAGAGATAGTACCAGGGCTTAACCCAGCAGCTTGCTACTGTAGAGATAGTACCAGGGCTTAACCCAGCAGCTTGCTACTGTAGAGATAGTACCAGGGCTTAACCCAGCAGCTTGCTACTGTAGAGATAGTACCAGGGCTTAACCCAGCAGCTTGCTACTGTAGAGATAGTACCAGGGCTTAACCCAGCAGCTTGCTACTGTAGAGATAGTACCAGGGCTTAACCCAGCAGCTTGCTACTGTAGAGATAGTACCAGGGCTTAACCCAGCAGCTTGCTACTGTAGAGATAGTACCAGGGCTTAACCCAGCAGCTTGCTACTGTAGAGATAGTACCAGGGCTTAACCCAGCAGCTTGCTACTGTAGAGATAGTACCAGGGCTTAACCCAGCAGCTTGCTACTGTAAAGTAACTACTGGCAGCCTGCTGGCTCTTGGTCACGGCTCCAGAGTCAAAGTTCTGATAAGCGTTTGTCATCACAAAAGCCTTTGTTGCAGTAACGGCTGAATTATACAGCGGAACAATTTGCATTAGCGCCAAAACGGATGTCTTTAACTCCCCAGGAAGAGACTGTCGTTAGTTTAGCTGTGACACCTTCAGGCAGCGGCACGCACTCAAATACCTATGGATTCTGGGTGGACCCCGGGGTCCTTCATGCTGTGAATCTTTGTATCACATTTGCCTTATTTCAAGCATTTAAACATTAAGGTTTTTGTGATGGGATTGAACCTGCATCCCTGAACTTGCCAGGCACACACATTACTGAGTGAACCATGATGTGCCCATAAGCTTTTTGCGAGTCTTCTGAGTTTTGGTCCGCACCATATCTTGTGTGTCGACAGCAAATTTAGTTATGCTGCTATTTAATAATGTGCCTTAATCGTTTATAGTAATCAGAGGATGTAGGAGAGAGAGTTGAAGCGCTATTTGCAATATTTTCCCACTCGACGTGACTACTTGCGCTAACTCTGTAGTGTCGTATGAAATAACTAAATCCTTCATCTTCAGATCGCTGCAGGCCAATAAAGATAGGCTATTAATTTAAATGGACGAGAGATTGGTAGGGAGAGTTTAATGCTGACATAAGTAGTGTTCTAAGCCTAGTAGTGATCAAGAGTTACCAGATGTCAGCTGCGCTGAGGTTGCCAAGTCTGACCACCAGCAAGAATTTGGTGCCATAATTAATAAGGTTCTTAAGCCAAGAAATCCTTGTATGAATATTGGAAATAAGATAAATAGTAAACTAGAATTCATAACAAAACGTGTCAGTAACGAGACAAGTAATGTAACTCTTCAGTTATACCTTCCCCGTGTTAGGCCTAGATTTAAATATAACGTTAATTTTTGAGTGGCGTACTCTACATAGCCTTAATTAATGATATAGAAACAGTTCAGTGAAGGATGACATACTGTAGAATCTACAGTTTTTTAGCCGGTATTATCTACAGTGTTTTAGATTCAGCTACTCGGAACAAAAAGTTGCAAGTAGCACAGGCTATGGTGAGCCCGTAATCATGAAGGGAGATTATAGAAGCTTAATTTACGTTATCTATAGAGGTGAAGAATAATGGCGGACAGGATTGAAGTATACAAATTGATAAAAGGTTGTATCAAGGGAGATGTTAATAGAGCGTTAAATATATCAATACACATGGGATAACTGTAGTTTCAGAAAAATGGGTAACTACATTTTGTAGCCTTATGGAACAGGGTGCGGGGAATGGAACTGACGTTTGTTATTTGGATTGTTTCAAGCGGAGGTTTAACGTGTGTGAATGAGTTTAGTTTGGTATAAATAGGAGCTGAAATGCAAGCGTCAGTAGGCCTACTGTTGTGTTCTGTCTAGTAGGCATCCTGCAGTCCCGGGAGAATATGGAGTTGCTCTCTGGTTGCCGAGGCTGGAGTGTCCTCTCCGGGGCGCAAAGCCAGGGTAGGTCGATAGGGAGGAGAAGCTGTTACCCATGCAGCAGGTCCCCCCCTCCCCACGTTGCTGATTTTTTTCAATCGAAAGGCAAACGCCAATACGCTTGGTTCCAGCGCCATCGCAGGAGCTGCCAGAACATGGCTGAAATTAACAACGAACTGTCTTTAGGGGCCCCAGATCCGGATTTTTCCTCGAGTGTAACTCCTGAAGCCTGTCCCAAAAGTGGGTATGGCCGCGAGGCAGCGGAGGTTTGAGATGGGGTTTTCCATTCCCCCCTAGATTGGTATGATGCCTGGTCGACGACCGGGCCGCGAGGACGCTAAGCCCTGAAAACACTTCAAGGTAACCACTTCAAGGTAGATGAGCTGCCTTCCCAAGCTGTCGAGTCCCATCTACCCGGAAGTTTTCTGTAATCCTTTCTTATGTTCTAGATTATCTAGTCTGGTCCACACCCCCCCCCCCCTTCAGCTCAGGTCAGGTCAGGTCACTCAGTATATGCTGAACATTTTCACTAATGGCATTAGAACCAAATGTGCTGCAGTGGACTCCTGTGGCTGGGACGGAATGTTGAGGCTTCTCATAATATTATCCTCAAATTTGAAAGAAGAGAAGACAGGTCTTAGAGCTTCTCCCTTAAGCAGCTGGTCAGATGAGTACTGAACCCACATCAGTGAGTCCAGCTGAATACATTTTGTTTTATCAGGGATATACGAAAGTACTTGTTTAGAATTGGGTGCTGATGAATGAAATGATGTACCGACAAGCAAATAGTACCGGTATACAATAGTACCATGTACCGGTAAATAGTTCAACACGTTTCAAAAATTGACTGGATAAGTATATAGTTAAGAGAGGATGGATTTAAAAGCGGCCCGCCTAGTATGGGATAACATATTTGCTGCGATGCTTTCTTTTTTTCTCTCTCATGTTCTGCTAACAGGGGGCGTCCATACGTGCCCGAGTTTCGTCCACCTGTCCGTGCTCTACCTAACAGCTATACACATACACCAAGAAACGACTTTCATGTTCCCCAAAGAGTATCAAATGCTTTCCATCTGAAATGAACGGAAAGGGAATAGGGTCATAGGAACGGCTTTCGATATTGACATTCTTTTTTGTTTTATGATGAAATGGTTGGTTCATTGAACTCCAGCCCATCCTCTCGAGCGTTCATTATGTCGCCAAACGGACGCACTAAATTGCCCGAACCTATCCTAACCGAGGACCAACGAATAGAAAACGGGACTATTCTTCAATTTTTCGAGCCGGTTTGATCTTGGTCTTAGGGCATTTAAACTTCAAAATGCGATGTATTACTCGAGAGGACAGGTTATACTGCGGTTATACGCCTATATATTTCACATATAATGTGAAAATATGAAATTCAAAAACTGTTTAAGTGTCCCCGCGAATTACGTTTACAGAAAACCAAATTCTTCAAAGAAAACGTTTCCGCATATACTTCTTATATTTTAAACCAGCGATTTCAGTTACATTTAAGTTATAATTTGAGAATCTCAATTTCGGCAAAGGTTCATTTACCAGTTTACATGTAGACTATTACTGGAACCGCAACAGGCTTTCAGACCATCACAAATTTCAAGATAATTATCCATGTGGTTTGAAGGTGGGTGTGGTATCCCATGATAATGGATTTGATCTGAAGACCTAGTTGAATTCCTCATATTAGGCAAAATTGTAATTAATTTTTGTAATAATAATAATAATAATAATAATAATAATAATAATAATAATAATAATAATAATAATAATAATACGGGCTGCATAGTGAGGTGATGCCCGGTACTGAGGCCTACCACGAGTGACCGTGTGGTAGCCCACGGCTCATCAGTAACCATATGATACGTCTTAATTCTGCAAGTAATACCCTCGATACTTTGCCCAGGCTGTCAGCGTTTGAGGACAGCTGTTACAAATCATTAGACGTCTCGGGCGGGAAGCTCATAAGTTATCTATAATAATCATAAACCATCGTAAATGGCTTCTCGCCTGCTCGAAGCAGCCTATTTGGACTAAATGCAGTTGAAGACAACAAAAGGTAACACGTTTTATATTTAAATTTCAAAATAGCCATGTTTAATATATGAAGGTTTAGAAGCACATTGGTAAAATGTAATAAGGGTTTTTGTGCAGGCGGTTAGGCTTGGCTGGTGACTTCAGAGTGAAATCATTATTTTTCTGCCGTCCTGTGTCTGGGGTGACCCAGGACGCTGGTTCGATCCCACTGTTTTACTGCAAAAGTTTATCTCTAACATATCACATTAGTGTGACTTCATTGTGTATGAGGCAATGTAAAGGATATGGGTGTACTCATGTCGGAAGACCGTACCTTTAAAGAACACAATAAAGTAGCCGTCACAACTGCAAGAAAAATGACAGGTTGGATAACAAGAACTTTTCACACTAGAGATGCTAACCGATGATGACACTTTTCAAAACGCTTGTGCTCTCTAGAGTGGAGTACTGCTGCACAATGACAGCCCCTTTCACAGCTGGAGAAATTGCTGACCTGGAGAGCGTGCAGAGGTCCTTTACTGCTAGAATCCACTCAGTAAAACATCTAAACTATTGGGACCGACTAAAGAGCCTAAATCTGCATTCCCTTGAGCGCAGGCGGGAGAGATACATAATAATTTACACGTGGAAAATATTAGAGGGGCTGGTCCCAAACCTGCACACAGAAATAACATCACATGAGACCAGAAGACATGGCAGGATGTGCAGAATACCCCCGTTGAAAAGCAGAGGTGCAACTGGTACTCTGAGAGAGAACTCTATCAACATCAGGGGCCCGAGACTGTTCAACACGCTCCCGCTACACATAAGGGGCATAACTGGCAAACCCCTCACAGTGTTCAAGAGAGAACTGGATAAGCACCTCCAAAGGATACCTGATCAACCAGGCTGTGACTCATACGTCAGGCTGCGAGCAGCCGCGTCCAACAGCCTGGTTGATCAGTCCAGCAACCAGGAGGCCTGGTCGATGACCGGGCCGCGGGGACGCTAAGCCCCGGAAGCACCTCAAGGTATCCTCAAGGTAAGGAGGGTGTATAGTGCCCGCGTACCGCAGCGAGCAGGTCCCATAACTGTGACGCTCAAGATGTGAGTTACACGCTGGGATTGATGGAGGACGTTGTAAATGTCGTATAATGTGTGGAGACGGGTCGTTGGTCTTGCCTAACTACTGGTGTTAAACATTTTGAGAGACGTCGCTTAACGAAGGGACGTCTTTCAAAATTTACAGTGTGTATGTACTTTAACTAGGAAGGAGTAACCTTTCCTTCTGACTTATATCTTGAAGATATTCTTATTCTTTTGGTTGATGCAACTGCAGACAGGAGGCGGAGGAGGACGTAATGACGTTGTTTACAGAGTGTGATCAACCTCACTCTCTCGCATCCTTGTTTAAACTTTGGGAGTGTGTGCGCGCACTGTACTGCTGGCTGGTATAAAGGTGGTGTGTTGGTGTGGAGGGGTGTAGACGTGGCTGGAGGTCTCTCCTGGTCTCCAACATTGCTCTGGTGTTGGGCGTAAGGCTTCTCAACCGCATCCTGACCAAGCAACAAGTATACTTTAGTCCTCAACATATTTAAGGATTAAAGTATAGTCTATTATTATCCCTTGTTCCCAGCATTTCATCATAACCTGTATGTTCCCCTCCAAATTGCTATTAACAAAAGATTGTGTTAGATTATTAGATCGTGTTGCATATTCGAAAGACGGCAAGAAATATAACTGTCACTGGTTGACAACAACTAGTAATCTCTGTACAGTATTTTCGTCACAAGCTTCATGCCTTGAATACTCGCATCGAGTCTAAGAAGTCATTGTCATTCGCGACCAGTTGGGAGGCTGCATCATGAGTGGACGGCAGTAACAGCACGACCGCTACCCTGGTTCCCAGAAGGCAGATAGACTGTCTCATTCCACACACGGGCAGGTGGGGGTGTCTAGCGCTGTTGATGTGTCGTTCACAAACAAGCCCATGTGCTCCCGGGTAGTGGAGGTGACTCAGTTGGCCAGAAGCAATACTGGACCCGCTACACCGCACCTCCATACAGCTAAGCTTACCAAGCAGCGGGGCCCCCTGTTGGAGGCGCAGTAGGCGTCTTGTGCACTATTAATCAGTAGCTTATGAGTAGAGGGCGTGGTTGAGCCGCCGTGATGAGTGTAGGTTATGACCGCAGTGTTGCTTACATGCGGGAGAGGCAGGAGTCACCTGGCTGTCTTCTCTGTCCTGTGTACCTCCCTCATTACCAACCACTTGGGTTGGACGGTAGAGCAACGGTCTCCCTTCATGCAGGTCGGCGTTCAACCTCCGACCGTCCAAGTGGTTGGGCACCATTCCTTCCCCCCGTCCCATCCAAAGTCTTTATCCTGACCCCTTCCAAGTGCTATATGGTCGTGGTGGCTTGGCGCTTTCTCTTGCTAGTTCCCTCCCTCATTAGTAGAGGGCTGGTGTTGGCACCGAGCCGTGTGGGCTGCTGTTGGCACCGAGCCGTGTGGGCTGCTGCACGTCTTCACTCTGGGTAATACCACTTTCATAATTCATATATATAATCGCCTGTTTTATATTACTGGAAGCTTTGAGTAATATCATCATACGCTTTATATATATATATAGTATTTATTTCATGCACAAATGATATAATTAAGCTTACTGGGCCCTTCACCTGGACGCGTTGTGGCTATACCAATCCTCAGGGTCAAGCTACAAGTGGGACAACCAATTTGTCAAAACTTTGTGCATACAGTACAGCAACACAGAAGCATATTTGCATGCTCTTTCTCCTCTGTAACAGTCCACAAAGTAATATTGCTACTTTGTAACAATTCTTTGTACTATTGATATTGAAAAAAAGTGCAAATCTACGGAAAAAACCTAATGTGACAACCAAACCTTTCATAGGCCAACCTAACATATCCTAGGCCTAAAATAAATAATCCAAGGCCCAATATAGTACATGTATGGACAATATTTGGCCTTAGATTCCTCTGGCTAATCATTCTGGGGAAGGGGTTGGGTTGAAATATTGCTAACCTGGGACAGTCATAATAAGAGTAGGGTAAATGTTAACATATATTTAAAAGCATGATTTAGGGTGAAAACTAAATTACACAAATTGAAATAAATCTGTTACACCAACTTGTCACATTTCACGAGCTGCTCTGAACATTGTATGGGAACATTATAGTGGCACGTTGTATAGTAAGTAATTATCAAAAGAAGGCACCAAGCCGAGGAGACTATGTAGCACCATCAGTGTCGCTGGATATTCAGAAGGCGCTAGATATCACCAATGGTGCCAACATAAGAACAACAACACACAAGTTAGCGATGTCAAAGGTATCAGATTCACCAATGATTTTGTGGAGGGGACAGATGCCCTGGAGGGACATAAGGAAAGTAAGACATCCGATCGTCCTGAAAACCTGGACATTCCACAAGAATGTCCACGACTATGAGTGGAACAATGCAGTTTGAACAGTAAGGAGCAGGGCGGCATTGCATTAAATGTCCATGAAGTCAGCGTGTATAGCCAATGCATAATCTTGCCAAAGCCGTTTCTCATCGTCTATTATGGGGGCAGGAGGAAGCCAAGGAGATATGTTACTTTTGAAATAGCGCAGTTTATTATAGGTAACCTCAGACCAGCGACCATGGAGCTAGGGTGGATCCTCAATCCGAAACCGCTGGACCCTGCCAGTGGTCTCTGATTGATGAATGAATGAGTGGGTAGAAGTTTGAATAAGGAATGCTTGTTTTGTAAATAGGGTAAAGGTGGACAGCGTCTTTAGTGGCAGTGTCCACACGTTCATGTAAGGCAATACCAATATGGCTGGGAACCCGGCAAAACTCACCTGTCTTACATCTGATAAGAAATGACCAATGTTGAATTTCGACTACCACAGGATGCATACGGTTAAATGACTCCAGGGCCCTGAGGTCACTGCGGAAGGCAACCACAATGACAAAGGAACGTTGACCTCGGGAAAGCAGTTGACCAAGTGCATACAAGATTGCATAAAGTTCTACCGTAAAGATGCTAGCCTCAGGAGGCAGGCGGTACATACAGGTGTGGTCAGGAAAGAAGGGAGTAACCTACACTGTCGGCAGACTGACCATCTGTGAAGAGGGCAGTGGAACGTGAGTGGTAAACTGCGCTAACATGAACTGGGAAGGATTGTTGCAAGTGAAGCATCCATACAGGAACATTATAGTGATGCATTGTATGGTCTCTTGATGTTGGTGTGTAATAGTTTTAAAATCTTACATATGAGGTTAGTGTGATCGAAGATACTTCCGTCACTGCTATACTCTCTAGTCACAGTTCAGTATCGTTAAGTACATTCACTTGAACTTGTGAACTTTAATATGACACTTTGACGGATACTATATTTTATATTTGTGTAAGTTTTAAAGCTTTTGACTTTTTTATTCAAAATAACGCTTTGTGTGTAAACTAGCCTAGCACGGCTATATTGTCCTCAAATAATTTTGCCATTAGTTTTAAAGTTGTTTTGTCGGGTAATGATAACTTATTGTAAGTGAAGTTTGTTGTGGTGTGCTTCAGGCGCGGTACTGTTGGACCTGGAGGAACGGGATCTGCCCAGCATCGCTTCCCGGGTAGTGGACAAGATGATCGCCTGCGACCAGATCCCCCCCGACCAGCGGGATGCTGTCATCAGAATCCTCCTCCTTAGGCACAAACACATCAGAGAAAATCATTCCTCCTTCAGGCTCCCCTCCATAGGATCGAAGGGAAATCTAATCGGGTAAGAGACTAACTTAGCTTTTTGATACATATTTTCTATTATATTTATGCCATGACATTAGCCGCAGAAAGAATTTACTATGTTTTTTAAATATGAAGGTAATTTTTTCATGCAGTTCCGATGAGAAGTTGCAGCCATCATCGACAACGGTGAGTTTGGACACCGGGGTTCGTTCTTCTGTGCGCAAAGCCGGTCTCTCCAACCTCTTCCATGTCAACACCTTCACCGGTATCCTCCGCCAGAACTCCGTGGATGAGACTACCATAGTGGCCAACGGCGGCGTCTCCAAAGATCCCAACCCTGAGAACAGGAGAAGCTTCAGTCGCGACGACTCCTACACTCAGGTAGGTCTTCCACCAGACTGATAGTGCATGGCATGGTAGCTTGGCATCCTCGGTACTGCACTGGGAACTGGTAGGCAAGTGGTCCGGTTGAGCGAAACGCCTCGCTATCGCATCACTCTGGTACCAAAGTCTTTACACAACCGCGGTCGTTACAAGTCTAAATTACGGGCTCACTATAGCACGTGCTACATGGACATTACGTTCTGAGTAGCTAAATATAAAACAATAACAACGTGACGAGTCCCAGTAGGGTTTGAGACTGAGAGAGAAGTATAACAATATGAGCTTAATGTTGGCGGCACAACAAGGAGACCTTGCTGTGTCGCAGCTGTGCAGTGTTAACTGGCCACTGAGGGCGTGAGTTATCTCTCAGTGGGCCTCACACCTTCACATTTGGGTTTACAGTTGTGTCCTTGGCTGGTGACGGCTCGCTCGGCCAGCGGTTGCACTAAAACACCACCACAGGCTACCATAATTCAACCAATATTGTATTCACATTTATGACTATAGGTATGATTGGCAAATATTCATATATTTCACACGTTGAATCTTTATTCTGAATATTTCTTGAGAATGCATCTGTTGAATGTTTTATTCAGTGCACGAAACATTATGAAGCATTCGTCAGTGAATATAAATCTAAACGAGTTGCGTTGACTTGCCTTAAAGAGTCAAAATAGGCCGGGTAGAACGTTGCAGAGCATCGGTAAAAAGTACAGTGAAGTCGAATTTAATACAAATTTCATTCACACAAAAAAATATTCAAAGCATTTTCATAGTAAAGTTTGTTGTTCAGACTTCACGATTTCTCGGGGAGGGACATGGCACAAATATACACCTGTACTTAGACGTGGGTAGTCGTGGGTACATGCGGGTAGTCGTGGGTACATGCGGGTACTGTAAGAAGCGAAAACGACTTAATGCGCCAGAATGGTTCGCTCGTTTCGTTCTTGTGACTGTCAGCAAAAATATCCCTCATCTTGAGCATAGCCAAGGCCGACAGCTAGTGCTAATGTCTTCAATGTTTAGTATTGAAGGCTACATGTAATGATACTATAGTCTATTATTTTATTTCATAGGCTTGAGAAAGCTGTAAAATAACTTTATTACTGTACTTCAGTTAGTAATTAAATAAGCCGTTTAGCCAGGATGGCTGTATAGCATACTATGTGGTACATGATATTTAAGAGCTAGATCATTTTTAGGATGCCGACACGAGACCCCAAAACATAAAATTAGCATATCAAAGTAATCTGATTCAGAGAACGACGACAACAGCAGCATTGTTTGGTCTTTGGTGAAATATAATATATTTTGACTTGGACAAGCACATATCATGACCTTTCAAGATGCATGACAAAGATGAATTTGTCTGATGCTGAAGAGTAGACACGAGAGCCAAGTGAAACTTGAGAAGTTCAGGTGTCATATTTTAGAGCACTTTAACCCATAAGTATTTGTACAAAAAGTCCTACAATAAAACTTTTATTTATACTGGCCAAATTATTTAGAAGCAAAGATCAACAAGAACAGTGAGATATCATAAAAGACAATTAGATATAACAACTCTGTACACAGAAATAATGCAACACAATCACTAGACAAAATTGGAAAGAAATAAGGAAAGAGCACTGAAATTAGGGGGAAAATGGTGTATTATACTAAGTATTCATAACCAGTTGGTGTAATGTGTAGGTCCAAATTTGTTTAATAGACATAACATGTAAAGATACGTTTTTAGTAGACACGTAAAACACGGTGAAAGGATAAGTAAAAATGTTATATATTGTTAATCCAAACATTGATATTACTACAAACTTTTTTTATTAACACATTTGGGTACATCCGCATTTGTGCAGCTACCCTAGACGAGGGTGGGGGGCAGTGTGTCAAACAACTAGCTACGTTATGCTAAAAATCTCCCTCACACAGGATGATTAGTCATAGCTAAAAATCTCCCTCACACAGGATGATTAGTCATACAGAGGCAGGTGATAAGTAGTCTGCACTGGCAAACTCTGTAAACTGGATGAATTTCTCTCCAAGCTGGAGAGAGAGAGATCATATACCAGCTTGTGTTAAGATGTTGCTCTTGGCCTGATTAGACTAGAGGAATGTTGATATTGTCAAGAAGCAGTCAAGTGATTTTCAGTTGGCCTCGATTTACAGTATTTTTCTGGGACATTGATTATAGAAGAGTACTCCACTAGCAGCACCAAGTGGGCAGTTGTACTCTTGGCATAACAGTAACAAAGACTTTCGAAGAACTGTAACAATGTCAACTTCAAAATATTTGCCAAAGATGATTAACACGATATTATTTGTCTACACTACATTAGAGGGCACAAGAGCAGAAATCTGTTGACTCATTTTTGTAGACCAAGATTTCTTCCTCCCAGAGCTTAGACGTACCGTGCTGATTTCCCCCAAAGTACGATCTAGTAATCGTTTTACAACCAGGTCCTCAATTACTGCCCGGTGCACCGGGACGTGTATATATAGTAAGGAATGGTGACCAGTCATCCCACACTCTCCAGAGTTCGAATCCAGGTTGTTCCTGCGTGGGCACACCACCCTGTAATGGTTCTCAACGTGGCTCACGTGGCCTCCCGCTGCTCTGTGTATTATAAGGTTGTAGTGACTTTCCTAGAGCAATCATGGAACATATACACACTAGAGCAACCTTGGAACATATACACACTAGAGCAACCTTGGAACATAAGTGAGAACACTAAACCATAGATAGCTAGGAATCTGTATAGGATAGACGAAATGTCTGGATACCGCCCACGCTGATCGCAGAACATAAATGCATAGTAATCAATTAAGCTTGTGCCGATTTTCAGTTTCCACGATTTGGTGATCTAGCTCTTAAAACAAGTTAATTGACCTCAGATGACAAAGCCACTTTTTGTGTTAAGTTGTGGTAAAATCCCCGAGGTGGTGATAATGGTTTTGGAAGTGGTCAGCCTTGTAGCGCGGGGCCCCAGTCAGCGGGACCAGACCTGTAGACAGGCTTCCTGCAACACTTACACTTCCAGGTTTGTGCTTACCTAACACTGACTTCAGGGAAGAAGGGGTATGGCTGGTTATGCCTCGCCTGCTAGCCTTGTTGTACCTGTTGCGAACTTTTCCGTGGATGTTCTCACTAAATTCTCCTATAAACATCTTGTTAGTGAACTCAAGGACAGTGCAGTAAATAGCTTTCGTGCGAAAGCGTGTGATCTGAGGAATCATTCACCGTCGTATGGTATGAAATTCAAATGGGTTATCTATAAGACTCATATGAATAAAAACAGAATCGAAACACACTCAGACTAAGATGCTTTTGGGTCTGGTCAGTCATTATATAGGTGATCGTGCAGTCTTGCCTATGGGCATGGGGTTGAGGGTTGTTAAGGGTGTTCATTCATTTGGAAGACCGCTGTTGGAGACGGGAGTTTCCCCTTACGGCGGTGACCGAGGAAGAATGTTGCCGTCGCGGCCTTGACTGCCAGCGCAACCATACCCACACTGCATATCATTACCACCAGAAAAACGTAAGGTTACACCACCTATTCTCTCTCTCTGCAACGATTCCAGTAACGTTCCGTTGCCTTTCGTTTCCAGTGACGGTGACGAGGCAAGCAATGAATAACACCATCCAGGAAATGGCCTATTTATTAATAATGACGTACGTTCACTCTCAGAATGAGTCATGTTAGTCCAGGTGGTGTCAGACGGTGTAATGGAGGCTTCATTGTACCATTACAAATCCAGGTGGCATAGGACATTATAGTGGAGGCTTCAGTCACAGTATCATTGTAAGTCTAGGTGCTTAATTGTTATTGCCAACCTACCCAAGCCATCTTTGTCTCAAGAAACCCCTCCCCCCCACATTTCATGGGTTATGAGTGTCTTCCCCCCATTGCCCCCCTAAAACTCACATTTTATGTGGTTGGAGGGATCGCAAGAAATTCGCTTGTAGCCAATAGGCTTCCTGGAGGTCCTATATACTGTCAAGCCAAGTTGATTTTTTCTCTAGTCAGCAATGTACAAATGCTTACCAGACATTTTTTAATATAATAGCATACTGCATTCGTATATATGTAGATTAATACATTTGTTTTCTTCAGATTGAAATTGAAAGTGATGGGATACATAAAGATGCTAAAGATGAAATACGCAAGAATAAGGAACTAATGAAGAAGATTCCTGAGGGTGCTGAAGCCACAGCCGTATTAGTTGGTGCTGTGGACTTCCTCAAGCATCCCACCATTGCTTTTGTAAGGCTAGCTGAAGGAGTCATGATGGATAATCTGGTTGAGGTCAGTAAAACAATAAATACAAATGTGTATTTGTATTTATGTATGACAAATGTGATTTGTCATACAGTGTATCTACATTTTCCATATATCCATATTTGAGTATATCTATAGAAATACCAGTATTTGAGTACAATATGAAATTCAGATTCTTTATTTGGTTGAGTAACAGTTCAGTAAATTGACTGAATGCTAATGTCTCTAGTGGCCTTGATGCTGACAGGAAGCCAGTGGCTTGTCAAAGAATACGATTGTGCCATAGCAGATGGTCTGTTGTGTCCATATGTTGTACAATACAGTATGTTAATTTTTCCATTTTTTTTTATTTTAGGTTCCCATCCCTGTCAGGTTTATGTTTGTGCTCCTGGGTCCATTCCATGGTGAAATGGATTACCATGAAGTTGGACGTTCAATCTCCACTCTCATGTCAGATAAAGGATTTCATGAAGTGGCTTACCGTGCACACTCACGTGGACAACTCCTATCTGCCATCAATGAATTTTTAAATGCATCAATTGTCCTACCTCCCGCTGACTGGAACAACAAAGACCTAGTTCCTGTTGACGAGATCCGAGCAAAAGCTCATCAGATGATGAAAAAGAAAGAAAGTTTGAGAAGCAAGCGTGTTCAAGGTGACCAAGGTAAATGGAGGATAAAATTATAGACAATATATAGTAGTAATACTAAAACATTTCCATGTATCTCCACCATGATAATACTGTATTACTTTTGTCCTTTATTTACGTGTAACTGTTCTTTCACACACACTTTTAAGCTTTTTAACTCCTGTAGTCTACAGAAATATCTTATGACTCGACCAAATGGACTAAAATCCGCATACATAAAATTTGACATAATCTAGCTGCACCTTTGCTAACATTCCTATATTGAAGATATTCACTCCAGACAACCTGTCCTCTCAGTTACAAAGTACTGTACTATGAAAAACAATGGTTCACAAATATCCATGTTTTCTATGCATAGTTAGGTTTAGTAGGTTGCTGGGGTTCATGGGTTTCTGGTTAGGTTAGGACTCTGTATTTTGTATGTTATGGTACATCAAGAGAACAGGTTGGCAAACCGACTTCAGCCAGAAGTAAAAGAGTGAAGATCCTGTGTACTGTAGTAAGAAACCTGACTGCAGATAATCTTAGCTTGGACATAATCCAAATGATCATTATGTGCACTGCAATGAGAATCTTCATCGAGGCATTACGATAAGTGATGAAATTCATCCAGTTGTCAGCACACGTAGTTAGAATCCACATTTGGGCTATGATCCTGTGAAGGAATGTAATATATAGTGAAGACCCTCCCTATGCCTAGTGAAGGTTGTATACAGTGTAGATCTTCTCACAGGTGTCTGTAGGGAAGATTGTGTTGAAAACGATGCATAGTTAATTAAGTTCACATGTAGTGAAGATCATGTAAAAGGGGTGGGGGGGGATATGTAGGGGGATTTGTACTGTCAGCCTCAGTTGGGTACACAATGCCAGGTTTTGCCCCCCCCCCATACCAATTCCTTGTATTACACAAGCTTGATCACAATTTTTTTTATACACTGCATGTTAATTAATTATATCTTATCTTTTTCAGCTGTGTCTGCAATATCTGCAGGGGATGGAGACGGAGGGGACAAAAAACCGCCACCACGAGATCCTCTGATCCGCACTGGAAAGCCATTCTTTGGTTTAATTCAGGACATTAAGATTCGCTACCCCAAATATCTCTCGGATATTAAAGATGGCATTGATGGACAAGTGGCTGCTGCAGCCATCTTCATTTTCTTTGCTGCCCTTTCAGCTGCTATCACCTTTGGTGGCATGTATGGTAAGATTCTCCATTATATATATCCACACACACATTACTTGGAATTCTGTTTGTTTCTCAAATAAACTAATGTACAGTACAGTACATTTTAAAAAGTACCTACAATACTGTTCATATACACATAAAATGAATTGCATAAAAATATATATATGTACCTCCTCTGTGAAACTGGAATGTTCATGTAAAAGATCCTTTCTTCCTCCCACTATTTTATTTACTGTATTTCTGAATTGTGGCAAAAGGTAATTTAATTCTGTAATGCAGGTGACAAGATGAATAACTACATAGGAGTTGGTGAATGTCTTCTATTTTCTTCTGTGAATGGTATCATCTTTGCCCTGTTTGCTGCTCAACCATTACTTATTGTTGGTGCCACAGGACCCTTGATGATCTTTGATATGAGTCTGTACCAGGTGAGTCTTCCTGTGTGTACATGGTTCATATGAAATTATTTAAATGTCAGAATTTATTTATTTACTTTGTGTTACCAAATTCTGGAGAAGCTAAAATTTTGTCTGTAACCTAGTGTTAATTTCCATTACATTAATCACTACAAGTTGCTGAATTATTACAATGAATATATATGTTACTAATTAAGCACTGTATATGCTTTCTTCTAGTTTGCTACAATGTATGAGCTTGATTTCCTGTCCATGCGTGTATGGATTGGCTTGTGGATGACAGTTTTTGCATTACTGATTGCTGCATTTGAAGCTGTTGCTATTGTCAAGAAAATAACCAGATTCACTGAAGAGATCTTCTCGACCCTTGTTTGCCTTATCTTCATTTATGAAGCCTTCGTAAAATTAGGAGGAATTTTTGTCGAGCATCCTCTTCAACATGCATACAACTTTTATGATGTTAACAATTCTGAAATGTAAGTTATTCTTTTTTCATTACAATTTAATTAAAATAAAATAGAAATGATAAGGAATTTTAAAAACTTGTAAGAATGTTCAACTGACTGCCAAGTGATAACATAATATATTTGTTGCCATATAATGAGAGCAGTCATTAAAAGAAAGCATTTTCCTTTGTGTTAATAAGAAATATGATATATGCTGTTTAGTATGACAGATTCATGAATATTTTTAACAGAATAATAATAGATTACTAGTTAATACAATCAAGAAAAATGTAACCTTTTTTTTATGATGTGACATAAACAGTAAAAGTAACAGTAAAAAGTAAGTAACCCAATAAGTAACTAAGTACTTTTAAGTAACAGTAAAAGACCATATGACTAAAGTTCATTTTTATGGTCTAAGATTAAATTTAACAGCAAAGTAAAAAAGCAGTTTAAGTGCAGACATAGATCAATACAACAGAAATGTCTCGTCATAAATGTATATAAGAAATAAAGACGTCTGGAATAAGATACACAAAAATTGATATCAGGAAAATTCGGTAATAACCTAGGAAATGTTATTCAAAAGATATGATTTGACTTTAAATGTTTGAAATACAGGTACTGTTATTTAATTCTTTATTCTTCTTATTCAGTGTCAATGGTATGATCATCAATGGAAGTCTGATCAATGGAACAGATGCTGATGGAAATGAAGTTTATTCTATAGTGACTGCTCAGCCTAACACTGCCCTTTTGTCCCTAATTCTCATGTTGGGAACTTTCATCATCGCTTACAAGCTGAAGCACTTCCGTAACTCAAAATTCCTAGGAAGAAGTGTAAGGTTTACAGTACTGCTGTGCACACTTAACTATATAAATAATGTTTATACTCTATTTATGTTTATATATAATGAGTTTAATTTCTTTTTGATGAAATAATATTTAATTTTGCTTTGCTTCTTTCTCTAGTCTGAATTTTATGCTTTGCAATTCTGTAAGAGAATTTTTATATTTTGAAAAAATTTGGTTTTACTTTAACAGTGTGTTTCAATGCTGCATTACAGTTAAGTTTATCTTACATCTAGTTTATATGCACATATTTAACAGGTGCGACGTGCTCTGGGAGATTTTGGCGTTCCCATCTCTATTGTTCTTATGGTGCTGTTGGACTATTCAATTAGAGATACATACACTGACAAACTTACTATGCCTGAGGGTATCCAGCCTTCCAACCCCGAAGTCCGTGGCTGGCTGATCAACCCACTAGGTGTAACCAAACCTCTGCCAGTGTGGTGTATGTTTATTGCTGCCCCAGCATCTCTACTCCTCTTTTTCCTTGTCTTCCTTGAGGAGAATATCTGCCAGTAAGTATTGTTCAATATATATATAAATGTTTTTATGTCTGTATATTTACCTACCTTTATACTGTATATGCATGGAAGTGTGCTCCAGCTCTTGGACCTAACCGCTTGTCTTTTAATAACGTGTTGTAAAACTCTTGACCTATTGTTTTATCATATCTGCACATGGTACTATGAAAAGTGTTAGTGACCACCTCATTTATCTTATTCCACGTTTTTACTACTAATACCCTGAAGGAGTGCTTCATTGTAACCCTCCTCCCACTTCAGTTACACACAGGTGGTGTGTAATGTTATGATCGATTCTTTATTCAGATTCCTGAAGGTTGTTCTTGTTTGTTAGATTTGCATAACCTACTGATGTTAACCTAACCTGTTAAGCGTATATAGACAATACTGTACTTCTGGTGATTGTGTGGGTATTCCTAAGTCTTTCCACTTTTTCCAGGATTGTCTGAATCAGACATTGCATTCCAAATAATAAGTATATAATATTGAAAAACGTCACTTTCTCTTAAAAAATTTGCTAACTGCCTCTCCTTCAGGTTGTACTGTTCCTCTGGTATCCTTTCCCCTCTTTCCATCCTCATTATCTTGCATCATTGGAATTTTATACTTTGTCTCCTTTTAATACAGTACAGGAGCAGCTTATTTAACTAATTTGCAGCGTGTATGTGTATTTTTAAAACATTGAGGTAATATATTAAGTGAATGCATTGTTGAAACTGTCTATACATTATTAGATAACATTTTTAAGATACATTTCATTATAACCTTTTTGAATTTTCCCAGCCTGATTTTGAGCAAGCCGGAGCGCAATATGGTAAAAGGGTCAGGATTCCACTGGGATCTTGTTTTGTCGTGCTTCATCAACTTTGTATCTGGACTCTTTGGAGCTCCCTTCATGGGTCCAGCTTGTGTCCGAACTGTCTCCCATACATCAGCGCTAACTGTCATGAGCTCAACCCATGCTCCTGGAGAATCCCCTAAGATTATTGGTGTTAAAGGTATGTACTGTAATCAGCTATAATTAATATTTATTACTTACCAATCATAATGGATCTGATTGAGGTGAACCGTGACAACTGTTACAGTGTATAATGACACTAGGAAACTATTTTGTTCCTCTGGCAAAAAGTCTGACATTTATATATTCCATAATACTCCCTCTATCTAAAAGCCATGATATTAAGTATCAGTATGCTCCCCCTTTGGAACGGGAGAGGTGCTGAAATAAAGAGGGAAGACAGATAACATATACAGCATATAGACACGGTAAAGCACCTAAATTACTGGGATCGTCTCAAAGCTCTCCAAATGTACTCGCAGGAAAGAAGATGAGAGAGATATAAAATAATATACACATGGAAAATACTGGAGGGGCCAGGTCCCAAATCTACACAGTAAAATAACAACATACTGGAGTGAACGTTATGGAAAAAAATGCAGAATAGAACCAGTGAAGAATGGGTGCCATAGGCACAGAGAACACTGTATGAACCTCACAGGTCCACGGTTGTTCAACATGCTCCCAAAGAGCATAAGAAATATTGCTGGAACGTGGACATCTTCAAGAAAATTAATAGTTTTCTTCAAGAAGTGCCAGTCCAGACGGGCTGTGGTGGATATGTAGGTATGTGGGCTGCTCCAAGCATCAGCATGTTGGACCAAGTTCTCACAAGTCAAGCCTGGTCTCGGGCTGGGCTTGGGAGAAGAACAACTCCCAGAACCCCATCCAGGTTCAATCCAGGTAAAGTAACATCAGAGTTAGCCCTATATATTATCATGTAAATCACAAGGTTTTGATAAGCACATTAACTTGATTGTAAAGCTGAATGTAACTCCAATGTTTAACAGACTCAAATTATTGAAGAAAACCGTTTTGGATGTATATACTTCAGGACAGAAAAGAGGCTGGCAAAAGTTGTATTTTTTTTTCAAAAGCTGATAATGAAGAATTGGGGGGGGGGGCCAATTGTAAAAAAAAAAAAAAAAAAAAGTGCCAAGCCATGCTATGTATCACTGATTATGTTGCAGGATATTCAAAAAGGCACAAACTTTAAATCACTATGACAGTACCCTCCCCCTCAGTGGACAGGCTTGACACGAAGAGGGGGGGCTCTTGTGGCCAGCTACGGGTAGGAGGGGCGTTGCTCCTGCACCCTATCTTGCCTGCTGTGATTTTGCACAAGCAAAACATGTTCCCATCCATTAGCCATGCATGGAGACTTGTGCATGCCTTATGTTCTTAGAGTTAAGTATAACCTAACTCTAAGTATTAACTCTAAATTAACTAAGTATTAGTATAACTCTATTAGCTTGGTCTCAGTCGAGTTAAGCGACTGAGACCAAGCTCTTGCAAGTCAAGCCTGGCCTCAGGCTGGGCTTGGGGATTAGAGGAACTCCCAGAACCCCATCAAGCAGGTAAGCCTTCCCAGCAGCTGTGGCCCTGGGGAGGGTGGAGGGGGAATGCAGCACGCTTCTTTAATGGCGTGTTGCATCATAAAACAGGAGGTTCACTGCAGCCCACCTAAATTAGGTTAATAACCACCTGTTTGTCTGGTAGCCCCACCTAGTTAGACATCAGTTAAAGTGGGCATTGTGGGGTTGGTATCTCTATTGGTCCTTGGTATACGGTTCAGCCCCTTGATGGTTACTTCCATATACTGTTCCAGGTACCCTTGGGGTTGCTTGCCCATGTGGGCTCTGTGGTGGGTGTAGGCACAGGACAGTGAAGTTTTTTCTCAGATTACACTACAGTACTTTTATGTATACTTCTGACCCTCTTTCCCCCTTTAGACTCTTGGGGTAGGTGACCAGGCCCCCCAAATCAGGGCTCTATGGCTGTGGTGGGCCCAGAGTAGGCTTTGTCTCAGACCAAACCAACTGACCTCTCAATTCCCCCTTCCCCTTCTTTGGCAGGGTTAAGCCCCAAGCCCCCCAGTGGTGACTACGTCATCACCTGGAGCGGCTTCGTTGGTTGTGACAACGCGCCATGTACCCATCCTTAATGGGGAAGCATAGCACCATAATGGCACTCGAATCCACACGATTCCTTCAAACTGCTACATTCCAGGAATTATTTGGCCAAAGTATTTTGATCTTGTCATGATGAACATACACGACTTGATGATTTGAATGTTCATAAGCACCCAGTTGACTCTGTGGATACCTATGCTACTTTTAACCCCATCCAGACTGGCACACTTGTAGTTGCAGTCCCTTCTCAGGAGGCTGCTGCCTACCTTGCTACTTTGTCCTGCATTGGAGAGAGACACTGAATTGGGTCTCCAAAAATGCAGTTAAATGCCAGTATTGGCAGTGATTCTTCCGTAACATGTTGAAACTGGTGATAGGGACCTCAAAGACTGCCATGAGGATATTCAATATATCCTTGAGGCCCAAGGTTATTCTTGAGTTAACTTCCCCTCCTGGTGATCATCATAGTCAACCCCTTTGAGTAAGTAAATATCAAAAGAAGGCACCAAGCCAGGAAGGCTATGTAGCCCCATCAAATGTGCAGGATATTCAGAGGGAGCTAAATATCACTACGGATGCCAATATTGAGGTTGATTGCAAACATGTTGGTTGCAAACGAACTAAGTTTACATTTAAAAGCAGATGGCTCCAGTACTCATCTTCCTCCTATTTTCCTTAATCGTAAATCCCTTATTGAATCTCATTCCTTAGACTTTAGCACCCGCCTACAGTTCCCCTTAACGATCTCTTCTCTCTTTCGGAACTCCAGTCTGCTCTGACACTGCAGTTCTAGGGTGGCAGGCTCAGATGGCATTCATCATGAGATGAGACATCATGAGTGTAGCTCTCATCCTTTAATTACAGCTTGATAAGGAAAAGCAGGCAACTAAAGTCATCATAGCAACAGGGGATTTCAAGTTATGACCTTGTGGTAAAGGAGGAGGGGCCAGTAAGGCACATGGGAGGATGGCATGGCAACATTCCAAGACATGGTGTAGCGAGGCATTGCAGATTGAGACCCAGAATTATGAGAAGAAAAATGAAGCATGTGCCACTAAGGGTCCATGGAGCACATAAGTGATGTGGAGGGGGGGGGAAAGAACACTGGGGCCTGGCAAAAATTGAGAAATGCTTACTAATGACTGTCATGTTACCTGGCTAAGGACGAGGGAACACTAGTAGCATTGTAGAGGGTGGCAAGTGGACAGGCCATCCCTGAAGGCCCTACTAGAGGGATGCCTGCACCCGTCATGTTTCTGGCTGCTGATGGCTTCCTTTGCTTTGTGACACTATTGAGTTCATACTGGATGTCAAGAGCAAACACCCAGGACAGGAATGGCCTGTTGTAGAGAACATGATAAAGTACTGTTTATGGGATGTGATGTGTACAGGCAAGGAAAAAAATTGGGATGGAACATGTGTTTAAAGTGTAAAAACACTAGGACGCCAAAGAGGGTTATGATGCTCTCAAGTGAGGACATGCAAAGCTCGGCGCATCCTTAACAGGGGCCACCCAGTCGGTGGTGTGAGGAAGAGGTAGTGAAGGCTCTGCCCTATGCCTACTAGCCAGAGGTCTGACATCTAAGTACCTTCCTTCTTCCCACCTGCAGTGCCAATGATAACCTGAAGTACATAATTAAACCTTACTAAGCACAATGTGGTATGAGCCATGAGTCCACAATGCTGAGATATAAAAAAAAATGTTTCTCTTCAATTGACAGCTAAAATTTGGAATACATACATGGAAATTAAAAAAATTAAATCTGTATATTTCCCTCAATATACATATATATACAGTACAGAATTTCATATTATAAAATTCTAATAATGACAACAGTTTCTCAAAATTAGATAGTGTTTTAACCCTTTTATATTAATTTCTTATAGAGTTTAAGGGAAATATTAATACTGTATGTAAATCTGGGTGACAAAAAAAAAGATAATAATAATAATGAGCTCAAATTTAATATTTTGCTTAAATATTGTATTTTTTACTAATTGCAGAGGAACATCAATTCTTGGTAATGACCAAGAATTGACATTTCTTATTATAATTTATTAGAATTTATAATTAACTTTTTTATAATTATTATAAATTTTATAATTTTATAACTTACTAGTTATCAATTTCTATTGGTGAAAATGCCAACTGATGTAAACAGTCATATCAAGGGTTAATGGAAGAATATATTATCTCATAGTGAATCAAATTTATGAACTTTATATGGATATCTTGACTTAACATATATTTAAGAGATAAACTGTCAGTAAATAGCATTATTTCTGTGGAAATAGAAGACTATCATTTAAATGATAATATATTTTAAATAATTGTTCTAATTCAAAGCAATTTACCGTTTTATTTACAGAGCACGATTGAGTGCGTTTGTAGTTTCTGTCATGATCGATTATCAGTACATCTTGCAGCAGTTCTTATATGGTGCCAAAGCAGTTCTGTTTGGCATCTTCCTTTACATGGGTCTTTCTTCAACTGCTGGCATCCAGTTCTTGGAGCGATTAGTTCTCTTCCTCATGCCCGTCAAGCATCATCCCAACGTCCCCTACGTAAAGAAGGTTTGCATTTAGATATTCATTTCTAATTCTATATTTAGAGAAACCCCATTTTAAAATATAATTGTATTAATGTAAAATTACTTTTAATAAATTTAAAGGACAAAGGCAAAATACAGTATTCAAGATAAGCTGAAGCATAATTAAGATGATCCTAACAAAGCTCCTCTTAAATCTATTGATATTATTGTAGCATCCATATTATGGCATGTCAGCATCCACTGCTGCCATCTTTTATCTGATGATTGCCCTATTCCAGTCACCTTTAGTCTTAAAATCTTATGGCAGTTACTTATAATAAAATACAGATTAAATTATTTTTTTTTTTAGATAATGTATAGATCAAAAGTAATTGTTATACTGTGTATCAACAAATATAGGCATTTGTATTTGAATTTAAGCCAGAGGTGTTGGCCATGGAATCATGTACCCACCAAAACCTTAAAATGCCAAGATATTATAGTACAGTTGTACTGTACTTCAGTTTAAAATTCAGCCAGAAAAACTCTAGAATAATGGGAGGGAGGTTACCTTAGACAAACTGCTGAAGTCACTGAAGATGGTAGCCCCCTCAGATAAATTCAACAAATGTTTATGTATGAATATAGCTATTTTGTAAAGATCATAATTAAGCCATATTATAGCATACTTGATTTTTGCAGGTCCGCACCTGGAAGATGCATACCTTCACTGGAATCCAGTTGTTAATGTTGGTGGTGTTGTGGATAGTAAAGCAGTCACCAGCTGCTCTGTGCTTCCCATTTGTCCTTATGCTTCTCATCCCAATGAGATTATACCTCCTGCCTTATGGTTTCACCAACCCTGAGCTTAGTGCGGTAAGATATAAGAACAATACAGCATTTAAATTTATATCTGCTAAAGATGTATTATTTCTTGTTGCCAGATAATATGTTGAATATATCTTTCATTAAATTAAATGTTTGAGACTTAGAAAATATTAGTGGTTGTCTGAAATGCAGTTTACCTTAACATTTTAGGTTAGATTCTTATTACATATAATCAGTTTGGAAGATCAAATTGAAGTACTTCGAATGCAACCCACCATGTTCACAAGTAATTTAGTCTGAAATGGTTTAATGTCGTGAATGAAGAAAATTCCTGTCTCCCCTTCCCAGCCTCCTTTCCCATTCTGTGTTTTGCTCCCAGCCTCTTCCATTTGCATCTTGTCACTATTCCATGGAAATCTTCCAATTTCTTGGATGCCTGAATTTCATCCATTCAGTTTATTCCCTGGGCTATGTGAAGCTGAAGGCTCTAGTGTTTTCTGTGATGGGCAGATTTTCACCATCTCATTTACCTCTAGATATGATAATGTTGGTGCATTGTTGGAGATATTGATATAAATGGTGATATGATAATGTTGGTGCATTTTAGCTCCTGGACATAGTAAATTGCCATTCCACCACCACTGGTTTAGTTTAATAGTTGTGGATTACTGACGAGCAATAAGAGATTAAAGTTGCACCGAGGACGTCTCACAGCTCTTTTAATGTAAATATGAAACTCATACGAGTTTCATGAGCCTGAATATGAAACTCGCTAAACACTGAATCTAATCTACCCAACAACATAACATAATCGTACGTTACAAATCACATAGCCTACAACGTAACATAACCGTACGTTACATTGGTAACGTAGAAAGAAAAAGAACACTGCTTTCTTATGATTCCATTATCATTCCGGCTTTGCAAATTTAACCATCTCTTCATCACGCAATGTGTCCAGTTGCTGCCTTGCCCCAGGAAGAACACTTCTGTTGGCAACAATTGAGATAAATTTTAATGAGATTCCTAAGTAGTTTACAAGATTAGAGACGATCACAACACATGCTATGAGAATCACTCATAGATTAACAGATCAAGCAAAGGAGCTGAAAGGGTGTTTTACCACTTGTCTGTATGGGAGAGGTAGTGCATCTTCTGAATACTCATTGCGGGAATCTTCTCACTGCCAGTATGATATGGCTGGGCATTCCTTCCAGTGCTTTCAGTCCTGCATGGCCTTTCCTTGTCTCACTGGTTATGTCCTATCAATAATGACGCACACTTCTTATAGGTAAAGTCTAATCCTATTTTTCGGACTTTGGGTTTTACCATGTACTTGTGCTTTTCTTCAACCTTCAACTTTGTTCCATCTGCATCCTGCTTATATTCCATTGGATCTTACTTAGCCTCTTGAAGTTGTTCTTTAGCTTCTATTTTCTAGGATCCAAGTATACATTTTCTTAAAGTGTTTTTAAAAGTTGGTGTTCTTTGCTAGCTCTTGCTACTGACAGAGTTAGTAATTTTACATGCTTTGCAGTGCCATTCTGGTTCCTTAGTGTTTGCTTCTAGTTAAGGGTTTGTGCACTGCTTTCTTATGATTCCATTATCATTCCGGCTTTGCAAATTTGCCCATCTCTTCATCACGCAATGTGTCCAGTTGCTGCCTTGCCCCAGGAAGAACACTTCTGTTGGCAACAATTGAGATAAATTTTAATAAGATTGCTAAGCAGTTTACAATGCATGTACTATTGGTAGCCCTGAGGTTTTTACCATAAGGTTAAGAAGAAAGTTTTGTATTATTACAGTACTGTATAAAAGAAAATTATTGTTTATACAGTATATTATTTTTAAATACAGGTATGTGCAAATATGTATCCAATTTGCTTTAGGAAAACTTAAAAAAAATTGCTAATGAATCGTGAGAATAAAAAAGGAAAGAAAAAAAAAGAGGAAAACATCCCAAAATCCAGATAATTTGCAAGACCATTTAGTCAGGATTTTGAAAGTGTTGCTGTATAGAATTGAAACAAAACTATCTTTTCCATGCAATTTGCCAGAAACAAGTGCCTGGTTTTAATAATAAAATTTTACTATTTCTGCAGCTTGATGGTAAAGAAGCATCTGCATGTAATGATGATGATGATGAGCCAGATTTCTTCGAGGAAACCCATGGTCTTCCTACCCATGTTGATCACCATCACCAGAGCTGAGCATCTTACACTAATTTTAATTCCCCCACTTGCCATAGCACTTGTACATTCCTTAAATATATTCCGAATTTTATAATTGAGATGTAGGCCCTATATTATATATTATAATAATCATTGATTTTATAAATATTCAGTATGAAAAATCAGATTTTTTATATTAGATTGGAAGACTTTAAATTGGCAATGCAGTATTGGGACTCCCATTTTACTTTACTACTCCATTTGAGAGTACAGTATATGCTTACGCTGCACTTTGCGAGTGTAGTTCAGGGTATCTGCCTTTATTATCCAGTACTTTTTGAGTATAGCATGCTTTAGGTACATATTGGGTGAATATACCTGTCTATATATTTTTATATGAAACTTTAGCAAATCATGTTGATGTTGCCTAACAATGCATTATTATTTAGCAGACAACCTGCAGAAATTAAAATGGGTGTGTTGCAAAACTTGAGAATCACTTCACTGAGTTGGCCTTATTTGCAAGTTGTGAAAAAATAGTACAAGACTTATCATTCCATATTTTGGTACTATATAACAGATGGGAATTCATTAAGCATATCATTTTCAAAGAATGTTAAGTTGAGACTGTTATGCTCCGTCCATCAGTATTTAAGGAAGATTACATACTGTATTTTATGACTAGAAAATTATATTATAGTTAGAGATAGATATATTAGAATTGCTCAAGTTAGTTGATTTTCAATAATACTGTATTACAATGTAATGAGGGACACCATTATGTTGTGCATTGTTTGTGATGTTATTAAGTAGTATTTAATGACTACTTTAGGTGCTACTAGTAGTGAAGTAGAGTATTTAAGTTAGGCAAGTACTTCTTTGTGACTGTACAGTTGCTGTTGTTATCCCAGTGAATCCACTCAGACTAGAGGTGCTGTCCAGAGACAAATCGGTTTGCATTTTTGATGACTGCCTCTGCTGTATGTGTGTGTGTGATGAAGGTTGAAGGGCTCAATGTTCTGTCATGTATCTACCTGTCAATAATGATGATGATACTCTTCACCACCTCATACTCCTGCTCATCTCTTGAATGTGTTGATCAGAAATACCAGCAGCAACTAGATAGATACTAGTTGCTGATGGTGTTGTGGTCCCTCTTTTTAATTTGTTCCCTTCTACCACATGTGCCAAATTTGTTAGGTTAGCAATTTTCTTGTATAGACATTACTCTATTGTGATGGAATAATATGGATCATTAGACTGACAAATACTCGATAATTAGAGATTTCAAAATAATTTTATACTATTTTAACTTAAAATTATGTATTTTTAAATACAATTCTGTTCAACACAAATTAATATAATTATAATTATGGTTTTCTACTAAATTTAGAAACATATGGTATAAAGTCTTTTCTTGTGGTTTCATAAAGTATCAAGATATGTCAAATATTCTTGGGTTGTATTATTTATATAAGATTTAGTAAAACCAATTGCATTGTATGCAAGTTGGACCTTTATGACGTCATATCAACCCATGGAATATTTTGCCGAGAGACTTGTTCAGATGAAAGTGAGCTTAAGAGCAATGAAAGAGTAACTCATTTTTATATGTATATATTGCTGAATCAGCAAATTATTATTATTTGTCTTTTCTCTGGTATTCCTGCTATGCACATAATGTTTGTATATAAATATATTGAGTTATGAGATTATATTATCTCCTAAACAAGGTATATTAAACATAAAATATAATGCACCTTTCATCTCCTTCAATTCTCACATTTCAAACAGCAGTTAATTGAGTGTTTGACTTGCTAAATGTCACCGTGGATTGGACTTGTCAAAAATAAGAAACAAATAGTGAAAGGTGTGAAATATCATTAACTACAGAACATCGGGTGATAAACCAGGCTGTGAAGTAATCAAAGGCTAACAGAAAATAAGCATCTTGTATATAAGCATGTTTATGTTGTGAAGTGACATGGCTATACAATACATAGACAATACACCCAATGTAGTACAACTGATCAACTTCATAAGACAACTGAAAACTGCTGTCTCTTGGCCCATGAGAGGCAGCCAATATTTATATCCAAACTCGTATATGTCTGTCTAACCTACACTTTATAGAACTTGACAGTCTCGCAATGTGTTCCATATGTGAGATCCAATTTCCAGACTAGTATTTTTCTAGGTGTTTTCCAAATCTAAACTAACCTAATATGTATACTTTGTTCAGTTGTGTGTAAACATATTTAAAACTTCATTAATATATTCATTTCAAAACTTCAATCATGTTACCTGATACTCTTTCACTTTCTAGAAAATATATATGATTTTTTTTTTGTTCTCTTCATAATTCCTGGAATTAACTTTGTCTTACATTAGTGAATTTATGTCCATTCTATATAATATGATGACAAACCGGAATGCATAATCTATATCTAACCTAACGAAGGAAGGATAAAACTGAAGAATTACATTCGATAACTCATTGCTAATGTTTTAGATAACTCCAAGTATCCTATTTGTCATATTTTGAACATTAATATATAGTTGTCATCCATATTTCCGTGGAAATAAACAATAGCTCAGTCGATAGAGCTTCGGCCTCACTAAAGAATAGCTCAGTCGATAGAGCTTGGGCCTCACACGCGTGGGGGCCACGGTTCGAGTCTCCTAGAGCCCAGGTGAATGGAATTAATACTGTCAACCTGTCCTCAGTATACCATAGTAATTATGTCACAATGTTCATAGTTCTTGTGTTCTTAATGTTCATAGTTTTCTTGTGGTAGATTTAGTGTTATGAGCTATCACCAGACACCAACCCTTCCTCACATACCACAGTACATCCCATAGTACCCGTCCCATCGCTGTAGAAGCAGAATAGTCAGTCTGCTCAACTTTTAATAATAATTGTAATTTTTCATTCCCACTTCTGGTGTGATATTTACGTATCATTTTCCATCCTATTCGAATATCACAAATCAGCTACATCCTCTTGAAAACTCTTAGTTTTGTTTTGAGAAATCTTGGTAATTCTCAGTAAATTTTAGCAATTATTCTAAGAAATACTATCTATATATATTTCAATTGGTGCCAAATTATAATATATACAATAGAATATACTCTATGCAAACTGTAAAAAAAAAAAATGGATCGTACATTATGTATTACAAAAACGAATTGGGAAGGGTGTACAGTAATACCCTACTGCCCACAGGATGGGTATAATAATTCAAATTCATTGTGTCGGGGGACAGGAAGCCAGAGTGTATTCATACATGGTAGACTTATACTTAGGACCTCCCCCCTCCCCAAGGCCGAATTACTGACCCCCCCCCCCCCAGGATGCAACCCCACAAGCTGACTAACTCCCTACTCGCTGCTAGGTGAACAGAGGCATTAGCTGAAAGAAAGGTGCCTAACCATTCCTGTCCCGCCTGGGATTCGAACCCGGAATTCGTTGATTGGAGTGTGCGTCGAGAACTAAGTAAGTAATTATCAATAGAAGGCACCAAACCGGGAAGGCTATGTAGCACCATCAAATGTGCGGGATAATCAGAGGGCGCTAAATATAGCCAAGGATGCCAATACGAGAACAGAAACGCATAAGGCGAACGATATCAAAAGTATCTGAGTCGCCAAAAATTCTATCGAGGGACAAGCGACTGTGGGGGACGGTCGGAAAACAAGACACGCGCTCGTCCTGGAAGTCAGGACATTCAACAAGGATATGCACGACCGCAAGAGGGACAATGCAATGTGGACAATAAGGAGCAGGGTGGCGCTCCATTACGTGACCGTGAGTTAAATGGGTATGGTACGTAACCTAGCCAGAGCCATTTCCTACTGCCGGTTACAGTGGCAGGAGGAAGGCCACTGGGACACATGACTCTTAAGAGTACGCAGTTTGTTACCAATAACAGAAGATCAACAACTCTGCCAGCGCGCAAGGATGGAGGCATAAATAACTGGGTAAAAGTCGGAATAAGGAATACTTTTACGAGAGATGGGACAAGCGCGGATAGCTTCCTTAGCGGCAGCATCCGCACACTCATCTAAAGACACCAACATGGCTGGGAACCCAGCAAAATGCAACTGACTTAAATTTACTGGAGATAAGAAACAGCCAATGTTGAATCTCGACAACCACCGGGTGGACCGGATTAAAGGACCCTAACGCCATGAGGGCACTACGAGAGTCAACTACAACCACAAAGGAGGATTGACACCAGGAAAGCAGGAGACGAAGAGCATAGAGAATAGCATAAATTTCTGCTGTGAAGATGCTAGTCTCCGGAGGAAGGCGACACATAAGTGTGATCAGGAAAAACAACAGAGTAGCCCACACCATCAGCAGACTTAGACCCATCGGTGAAGATGGGAACGAAGTGGGAGTGAGAAGAAAAGTGCTCAAGGAAGAGGCGTTTCAGAACTGTAGGAGGGGTAAAAGCTTTAGTGATCCGGGTCAGAGAAGCACAAAATTTGGGAAGGGGGACCCTCCACAGGGGCAAGGATGGAACAATACTAGGAGAAACATTGGTGATATGAGCTGAAAGAGAATCCTGTAAGCGAGACAAATGGACAGAAAGAGGAAGGAGGTGAAGAGGAACAGAAACTACAGGAGGGGTAAAAGTCAAAGCACAATAAGAGGCAAGAGTGAGGATGCTGTAAGGATCACGCAAGATAGCGAAAACTGTTGCGATCACGGCGATCCTGGAGAGACAAAGCCAGTGTCAGCGTAGAAGCTGAGGGTAGGAGTTGAACAAAAAGCACCAGAGCTGAGGCGCAACCCAATATGGTGCAAAGGATCAAGACGGCGAAGAGTAGAAGGAGAAGCAGAAGAGTAGGCAGGGCAACCATAATCGAGTTTAGACAGGACGAGAGAGAAATGCAAATAGAGGAGCGTGCATCTATCCGCTCCCCAAGAAGTATGGGACAAAACCTTAAGTAGGTTAAGGGCCTTAGAGCATTCAACACGGAGGTGGGGACATGGGGCGAGTTAGTTAGTTTAGTTCATTTATTATGCACCCCATACCCATCTTGTGGGCGTTAGTGGAAAGGGTTACAGAGGCACATAATGGGCTCAGGGACTGAACCCCACAATTCATTTAGCTAAGCATTTGTGGTTGTAGTTTTAAGTAATAAAAGTCCTACAGAAGGAATAGAAAAACTGACTTCGGAAGCGTATCAAGTCTGTCTGAAACATGTTCCTTTGAGGAAAGCCAGAAAGAGATCCAACGTAGAAAGAGAACGCAGAAGACACTATAAACGCAGGAAAAGAATAACGGAACTGCTTATGCAGACACGAATTTCCCGTCAAAGAAGGAATAATTTAAATAGGGAGATTGAAGAAATCGAGCGGAAATTGAAACACTCATATGAAACTGAAGAAAGGCAGTTAGAACAGAAAGCAATTCAGGAAATAAAGAAAAATCCAAAATACTTCTTCACATATGCGAAATCAAAAGCAAAAACTACTGCCAGTATTGGACCTATTCGTACAAGTGAAGGTTCATACACGGAGGATGACAAAGAAATTAGTGAAATCCTAAAAAAGCAGTATGAGGACATGTTTAGCACTCCAATAAACAACATGAAAGTAGAAGATCCAGACAATTTCTTTATGCGTGATATCCAAACCCCTGTAAATATAACTGATATCAACACGAGCGCACTAAATTTTGAAAGAGAAATTGAAAACATGCCCATGCACTCGGCCCCAGGTCCAGACTCATGGAATTCAATATTTATAAAGAAATGCAAAGTGCCGGTAGCACAGGCACTCAGTATAGTGTGGAGGAAGAGCTTGGACACGGGAGAGATACCAGATGCACTTAAAGTGGCAGACATAGCCCCTCTACACAAGGGAGGGAGCAAAGCATTGGCAAAGAATTATAGACCAGTTGCACTGACATCGCACATAATAAAGTATTTGAGAGAGTGATTAGGAGTCAGGTCACCAATTTCATGGAGACCAATGACCTTCACAACCCAGGCCAACATGGATTTCGAGCGGGAAGATCGTGCCTCTCACAGCTACTTGAGCACTACGATAAAGTCACTGAGGCATTAGAAGAAAAACAGAATGCTGATGTGATATACACGGACTTCGCAAAGGCTTTCGATAAATGTGACCATGGCGTGATAGCACACAAAATGAAGTCAATGGGAATAACCGGTAAAGTAGGACGCTGGATACTCAGTTTTCTGTCAAACAGGACTCAGCGAGTAACGGTCAACCATATAAAATCTAGTCCAAGTGCAGTTAAAAGCTCTGTACCTCAGGGTACAGTCCTTGCACCGCTGCTTTTCCTTATTCTCATATCAGATATAGACAAAAATACAAGTCACAGCTTCGTATCATCCTTTGCAGATGACACAAAAATCAGTATGAAAATTACCTCGGCTGAAGACATTGAAAAACTTCAAGCTGATATTAATAAAGTTTTCGACTGGGCATCAGAAAATAACATGATGTTTAACAGTGATAAATTCCAGGTACTCAGGTACGGTAAAAATGAGGACCTTAAACATAATACAGAGTACAAAACACAATCAAATGTGCCCATAGTAGGAAAACAGCATGTAAAGGATTTGGGAATAATGATGTCTGACGACCTAACGTTTAGGGAGCATAACCAAGCAAATATTGCGACAGCCAGAAAAATGATAGGATGGATTACGAGAACTTTCAAATCCAGGGATCACATCACAATGCTTGTACTCTTCAAGTCACTTGTGCTGTCCCGTCTTGAGTACTGTTCAGTACTCACTTCCCCTTCAGAGCAGGAGAGATTGCTGAAATAGAGGGAATACAGAGAACATATACAGCACGTATAGACGCGATAAAGCACCTAAATTATTGGGATCGTCTCAAAGCTCTCCAAATGTACTCACTAGAAAGAAGACGAGAGAGATATCAAATAATATACACCTGGAAGATACTGGAGGGCCAGGTCCCAAATCTACACAGTAAAATAACAACGTACTGGAGTGAACGATATGGAAGAAAATGCAGAATAGAACCAGTGAAGAGCAGGGGTGCCATAGGCACAATCAGAGAACACTGTATAAACATCAGAGGTCCGCGGTTGTTCAACGTCCTCCCAGCAAGCATAAGAAATATTGCCGGAACAACCGTGGACATCTTCAAGAGGAAACTAGATTTATTCCTCCAAGGAGTTCCGGACCAGCCGGGCTGTGGTGGGTATGTGGGCCTGCGGGCCGCTCCAAGCAACAGCCTAGTGGACCAAACTCTCACAAGTCAAGCCTGGCCTCGGGCCGGGCTTGGGGAGTAGAAGAACTCCCAGAACCCCATCAACCAGGTATCAACCAGGTAAGCAGTACAATCTTGATGAGCTAGTTACAAAATTCAATATAAGTCGTCACATCAACAATGGGTTCGAGATCGACCTCAAGTACAGGTTTAAATTAAGCAACTGACATATGTTGCAGAGATAGTGTCAAAATTTATATGTTTGTCCTGCACACCGCCTCCCATCCAGTGCAGCGGTGGTATAGGTTACAATCACTCAGTTACTACCTACAGTTAGCAAACTGGGATATTTGGCTAAAATTTCTGGTAGCAGATCATTTTTAATGAAATGCACACATCGCTGGAACATTGGTTATAGAATTGTCTCTAAATTCACAGTATCTTTTCGCACTCCATCACATAGTGACGAGGGGTGGTGCGAATATTTTGTTGACACAGTTTACATTTGGTCAGGTCTACATCGGCAGATAATGAGAATTCCAGAGATACTTGTACCGAGTCTAAGCCGAGCAGCAGTAACATCTAGAAGTCTGCTGATTTTATTGGATGATCCATAGATGTGTGGCTCCTCTTGCATGATAGTATGATGATAGATGGAATACTGGTGTCAATTTCACTTTGCCTCAGATCTACAAGATCTTGTAAGTTCTCGGTGTACTGATGCTCTCAGATTGCTCATTGACAATCAAGGTTACACTCAACGGCTCGGATCCTTTAAAGGCAGATTCTTTGGCTAACTTATCAGCTCTATCATGCATTCGGAG
>WNGS01042707.1:7505502-7521098 GCA_020271785.1 Procambarus virginalis
GTTTAATTTTCCTATGACAAAATAGGACATATATGTAAAGAAAAGCCTCCCAGCCCCCAGCTTAGGGACTACTCTATCCCTAGTCTTCCAGCGTCTACCACACCTTTTTCTCGCGCGTAACGATAATTTTAGGTCTACTTATGTCTTCCGGCCAAGCCTTTTTGAAGAGAAGTAATATTCAACCAAATCGTCACCAAGAGAGAATTTAGAGCCAGGAGATAAATCGTCAATCTGTACAAAAAAATGCATTATACTCTAGGATTATCAACGTAAAGAGTATGCCTCCCTGGCACTGTTATGTATGAACACAAAATATGTATGAGTATTTACATTAATGTACCAGTTTAGACATGTATGTATGAAGGATCACACCAATTTATCAAAGAACACAAGCATGTATGAGTATACACCCATTTAAATGAATAGCCTCGTCTGCGGTAAACAGTAAATAAAAACAATCTTAGTATAATGCCGTCAGTCATACAGTCACCCTTTAACATATCAAGGTTGTAGGTTGTGCGTTACATGGTGAAGGAAGAGCCGCGAGCTCCTGAAGAGTAGAGAGCCGACATAACCTTGACTAGCGGGACAGTACAGGAGGCTACCCGCCATCCCACCTGACGACGGGACAAAAAAAAAGTTGAGACGGTAGTGGCGGTAGTTAGAGCAGCAGGTGGCTACGACCTTCTCCCCACTTTCACTGGTGTTGATCAAGTACTGCAGCTTCCCGCTGACCAATGTTACGGCTCGGGCCGCAAGGGCGGGCCCACACCACCAATACACTTCGCGCATGCGCTCCAAACCTGGTTTTTTTACCTATTCTAATTTGAAGCCTAGTAGTATAGGCTGTGTTTTTGGCGTTAATGAATGCAAGTGTATGTGCATAGAGCAAAGACTTCTTCATATATCTTTACGGCAGGGAAGCATGAATACTATGATTATATTTATGGGTATATAAGGTGTGAAGATAAGAAGGGTGAAGACCTGGAGGGGTGGTGTGGGGGAGTGGGCGGCGGGGTGCCCGCTGGGCGGAGCGTGGCGGCTGACCTGACGCCGCCTCCTTATATCAGGTGGCGCGCTAGGCCCGGGTTTAGTGTGTTTACGGCTAAGTTACAGGGAGGAGAGGAGCCTGTGGGACAGTGTGTTTAGCAGTTAGTACAGTACCAGCAGGCGAGACAGAAGAGGAGGGTCACGTTACTTGCACCTGCAGCAGCAGCCAGCACCTCTCTTTTGCAACCTTAGTGCCCAGCGACTGCCATTATGGATGCCAATAATGTTTCAGAAAAGGAAAAGGACAATAACAATGATTTGGACAATGAAAAGACCATCCCAAGTCCAGACTTTCCGCTGGGTAATACATTTTCATGTTTGTGTTCATTATAATGTTTAAAGTGCTTAGGGCCACCAAGTCTCTATCTCATTAGTTCTTGAGTTACATACTGAAAGTGGAAACCAGTTAACTATTTCGCCCCAGCATTGTGTTTATTGCCGACATTACTAGTGTTGACAGACGCAGGTGTTCATTGTAACACTTGTGGGTTGGTGGAAACGTGTAGTTGTTGCTGCTGTGGCCAGGCCAGGATAATTGTCTGGCTGCGGGCCTTGTGTGAAGGACTTGCTGCTCAATCTGGCCAATGTCTGCCTTTATCTCGGGATGGTCATAATGTTAGGGATACACTCACCGGTTGAGAGTCCTTGAAGTTGCTTATTTCAGACTGGCCATCCTGAGCACTGGACCAAGTTTTGGACCATTATGACGCTACCATCTTCATGGTGGGTGACTCTTGGACCATTATGACGCTACCATCTTCATGGTGGGTGACTCTTGGACCATTATGACGCTACCATCTTCATGGTGGGTGACTCTTGGACCATTGTGACGTTACCATCTTCATGGTGGGTGACTCTTGGACCATTATGACGCTACCATCTTCATGGTGGGTGACTCTTGGACCATTGTGACGTTACCATCTTCATGGTGGGTGACTCTTGGACCATTATGACGCTACCATCTTCATGGTGGGTGACTCTTGGACCATTGTGACGTTACCATCTTCATGGTGGGTGACTCTTGGACCATTATGACGCTACCATCTTCATGGTGGGTGACTCTTGGACCATTATGACGCTACCATCTTCATGGTGGGTGACTCTTGGACCATTGTGACGCTACCATCTTCATGGTGGGTGACTCTTGGACCATTGTGGTTTTATGTTGACCAGTTTGTGAACTGTATTGCCATTGAACAAATATTGTGCCAAGTTAATGCCAGTCAACTTCTGAAGTGCATTAACTGCTAAGCAACTTTATCAACCAAACTCTCAGTTACTTAAACTTAGTCAAACAACCTACTGTATATTGGACAAATCTGAGAAGCATACTATCTACTGGACAAATCTGCGAACCGTACTATCTACGTACAAAATTTGAGACCGTTTTTATGCTACCTAACATGAATGATTTAACTGATTTGTGTTCATCAAAGACGACATTCCTGTGTCGGCTTTGATGATGAGACATTTGAAGTACTGTGTTAAAAATGACGTCTGGGTCCCCGGAATGCAGTGACTTGCCCTGGTATTAACGAAGCAAGAAGCACGCCACCTTTGATACCTCGACCTTTTTATATGTGATATCTCGTTCATACTTTCTTTCCATCGCATCTCATACCTCTCGAGTGCCCTTGACCAGTGATATACTTTGGTCGTCCTGGTACTTAGTTCTTGACCAGCTGGGGTCAGATTCACGAAACAGTTACGCAAGCACTTACGAACGTGTACCTCTTTCCTCAACCTATGACGGCTTTGGTTACATTTAATAAACAGTTTACAAGCATGAAAACTTCCCAATCAACTGTTGTTATTATTATAACAGCCTCCTGGTGCTTCGGAGCTCATTAACTATTTAATAATTATCAACAAAGCCGCCAAAGATTGAGAAAAGATGGACAGGTTTGTAAGTGCATTAGTAACTGCTTCCTGGATCTAGCCCCAGATCACTATCAATCTCTAACAGTACCCACAAATCAAAGTTTCCGGGCATTTCACAAGTTTTAGAGTACCATTATGTGCGTTGGAGACGTTCGCTACCTCCTAGGTAGACTGACATTCCCGCAACATTGAACAAGCTCATCTGGGCTGCGTGATATTGACTAATAACATATTGTAACTAGTAAAGAACCTGTGTTGGGGCCCCGGGCAGGGCGGGCGTCGCCTCTGTCCTGGGCGCCAGCGCGGCCTTCATTTATCTGGCTATATGGGTCTTTTCTGGAGACCAAATATCCTGACGTGGTCAGGATAAAATTCTGGTTGCTTATATATACCAGAATTAGTTTTAGTGTCAAACAAGCATTTTATTTTAATATACAGATTTCAAGTTGATGAGTGCATAAGTGAGTAGGGTAGGGCTGGCTACGTGAGGGGGAGCCTAGGGCACGTGAGGGGAAGCCCAGGGCACGTGAGAGGGGAGCCCCAGGGCACGTGAGAGGGGAGCCCCAGGGCACATATGAGGGTGCTAGGTGTATTGAGGCCAGAAGCTTAGTCTCCCAAAAGCTGCAGCTCCATATAAAGGTCACGTGTACAATGACTTCTGCAAACAAGAGCTTCAGATCGTAATCTGTTTGCATTCGCTCCTTGTTAAGAAAGCGTTTAGTCATATGTGTATAACATCAGTAGGTAAATACGAATGATTGTTAGTGTGTGTCCAGTATGAGTTAGTGTGTCCAGTATGAGTTAGTGTGTCCAGTATGTATTAGTGTGTGTCCAATATGTGTTAACACACTCCTGAAAGAAATTTAATCTGACATGGCCTGAAGGTAGAGAGCCTCGACTTTTAGTTATATAAATAACAGGATTACCCTTTTTTGGGTGAGATGGAAGCTGGGGACAGAAACAGCTTGAAGGGAGATGTTAAGTGTGAGAGATAGTACCAGGGCTTAACCCAGCAGCTTGCTACTGTAGAGATAGTACCAGGGCTTAACCCAGCAGCTTGCTACTGTAGAGATAGTACCAGGGCTTAACCCAGCAGCTTGCTACTGTAGAGATAGTACCAGGGCTTAACCCAGCAGCTTGCTACTGTAAAGTAACTACTGGCAGCCTGCTGGCTCTTGGTCACGGCTCCAGAGTCAAAGTTCTGATAAGCGTTTGTCATCACAAAAGCCTTTGTTGCAGTAACGGCTGAATTATACAGCGGAACAATTTGCATTAGCGCCAAAACGGATGTCTTTAGCTCCCCAGGAAGAGACTGTCGTTAGTTTAGCTGTGACACCTTCAGGCAGCGGCACGCACTCAAATACCTATGGATTCTGGGTGGACCCCGGGGTCCTTCATGCTGTGAATCTTTGTATCACATTTGCCTTATTTCAAGCATTTAAACATTAAGGTTTTTGTGATGGGATTGAACCTGCATCCCTGAACTTGCCAGGCACACACATTACTGAGTGAACCATGATGTGCCCATAAGCTTTTTGCGAGTCTTCCGAGTTTTGGTCCGCACCATATCTTGTGTGTCGACAGCAAATTTAGTTATGCTGCTATTTAATAATGTGCCTTAATCGTTTATAGTAATCAGAGGATGTAGGAGAGAGAGTTGAAGCGCTATTTGCAATATTTTCCCACTCGACGTGACTACTTGCGCTAACTCTGTAGTGTCGTATGAAATAACTAAAGCCTTCATCTTCAGATCGCTGCAGGCCAATAAAGATAGGCTATTAATTTAAATGGACGAGAGATTGGTAGGGAGAGTTTAATGCTGACATAAGTAGTGTTCTAAGCCTAGTAGTGATCAAGAGTTACCAGATGTCAGCTGCGCTGAGGTTGCCAAGTCTGACCACCAGCAAGAATTTGGTGCCATAATTAATAAGGTTCTTAAGCCAAGAAATCCTTGTATGAATATTGGAAATAAGATAAATAGTAAACTAGAATTCATAACAAAACGTGTCAGTAACGAGACAAGTAATGTAACTCTTCAGTTTATACCTTCCCCGTGTTAGGCCTAGATTTAAATATAACGTTAATTTTTGAGTGGCGTACTCTACATAGCCTTAATTAATGATATAGAAACAGTTCAGTGAAGGATGACATACTGTAGAATCTACAGTTTTTTAGCCGGTATTATCTACAGTGTTTTAGATTCAGCTACTCGGAACAAAAAGTTGCAAGTAGCACAGGCTATGGTGAGCCCGTAATCATGAAGGGAGATTATAGAAGCTTAATTTACGTTATCTATAGAGGTGAAGAATAATGGCGGACAGGATTGAAGTATACAAATTGATAAAAGGTTGTATCAAGGGAGATGTTAATAGAGCGTTAAATATATCAATACACATGGGATAACTGTAGTTTCAGAAAAATGGGTAACTACATTTTGTAGCCTTATGGAACAGGGTGCCGGGGAATGGAACTGACGTTTGTTATTTGGATTGTTTCAAGCGGAGGTTTAACGTGTGTGAATGAGTTTAGTTTGGTATAAATAGGAGCTGAAATGCAAGCGTCAGTAGGCCTACTGTTGTGTTCTGTCTAGTAGGCATCCTGCAGTCCCGGGAGAATATGGAGTTGCTCTCTGGTTGCCGAGGCTGGAGTGTCCTCTCCGGGGCGCAAAGCCAGGGTAGGTCGATAGGGAGGAGAAGCTGTTACCCATGCAGCAGGTCCCCCCCTCCCCACGTTGCTGATTTTTTCAATCGAAAGGCAAACGCCAATACGCTTGGTTCCAGCGCCATCGCAGGAGCTGCCAGAACATGGCTGAAATTAACAACGAACTGTCTTTAGGGGCCCCAGATCCGGATTTTTCCTCGAGTGTAACTCCTGAAGCCTGTCCCAAAAGTGGGTATGGCCGCGAGGCAGCGGAGGTTTGAGATGGGGTTTTCCATTCCCCCCTAGATTGGTATGATGCCTGGTCGACGACCGGGCCGCGAGGACGCTAAGCCCTGAAAACACTTCAAGGTAACCACTTCAAGGTAGATGAGCTGCCTTCCCAAGCTGTCGAGTCCCATCTACCCGGAAGTTTTCTGTAATCCTTTCTTATGTTCTAGATTATCTAGTCTGGTCCACACCCCCCCCCCCCTTCAGCTCAGGTCAGGTCAGGTCACTCAGTATATGCTGAACATTTTCACTAATGGCATTAGAACCAAATGTGCTGCAGTGGACTCCTGTGGCTGGGACGGAATGTTGAGGCTTCTCATAATATTATCCTCAAATTTGAAAGAAGAGAAGACAGGTCTTAGAGCTTCTCCCTTAAGCAGCTGGTCAGATGAGTACTGAACCCACATCAGTGAGTCCAGCTGAATACATTTTGTTTTATCAGGGATATACGAAAGTACTTGTTTAGAATTGGGTGCTGATGAATGAAATGATGTACCGACAAGCAAATAGTACCGGTATACAATAGTACCATGTACCGGTAAATAGTTCAACACGTTTCAAAAATTGACTGGATAAGTATATAGTTAAGAGAGGATGGATTTAAAAGCGGCCGCCTAGTATGGGATAACATATTTGCTGCGATGCTTTCTTTTTTTCTCTCTCATGTTCTGCTAACAGGGGGCGTCCATACGTGCCCGAGTTTCGTCCACCTGTCCGTGCTCTACCTAACAGCTATACACATACACCAAGAAACGACTTTCATGTTCCCCAAAGAGTATCAAATGCTTTCCATCTGAAATGAACGGAAAGGGAATAGGGTCATAGGAACGGCTTTCGATATTGACATTCTTTTTTGTTTTATGATGAAATGGTTGGTTCATTGAACTCCAGCCCATCCTCTCGAGCGTTCATTATGTCGCCAAACGGACGCACTAAATTGCCCGAACCTATCCTAACCGAGGACCAACGAATAGAAAACGGGACTATTCTTCAATTTTTCGAGCCGGTTTGATCTTGGTCTTAGGGCATTTAAACTTCAAAATGCGATGTATTACTCGAGAGGACAGGTTATACTGCGGTTATACGCCTATATATTTCACATATAATGTGAAAATATGAAATTCAAAAACTGTTTAAGTGTCCCCGCGAATTACGTTTACAGAAAACCAAATTCTTCAAAGAAAACGTTTCCGCATATACTTCTTATATTTTAAACCAGCGATTTCAGTTACATTTAAGTTATAATTTGAGAATCTCAATTTCGGCAAAGGTTCATTTACCAGTTTACATGTAGACTATTACTGGAACCGCAACAGGCTTTCAGACCATCACAAATTTCAAGATAATTATCCATGTGGTTTGAAGGTGGGTGTGGTATCCCATGATAATGGATTTGATCTGAAGACCTAGTTGAATTCCTCATATTAGGCAAAATTTTAATTAATTTTTGTTAATAATAATAATAATAATAATAATAATAATAATAATAATAATAATAATAATAATAAGACGGGCTGCATAGTGAGGTGATGCCCGGTACTGAGGCCTACCACGAGTGACCGTGTGGTAGCCCACGGCTCATCAGTAACCATATGATACGTCTTAATTCTGCAAGTAATACCCTCGATACTTTGCCCAGGCTGTCAGCGTTTGAGGACAGCTGTTATAAATCATTAGACGTCTCGGGCGAGAAGCTCATAAGTTATCTATAATAATCATAAACCATCGTAAATGGCTTCTCGCCTGCTCGAAGCAGCCTATTTGGACTAAATGCAGTTGAAGACAGCAAAAGGTAACACGTTTTATATTTAAATTTCAAATTAGCCATGTTTAATATATGAAGGTTTAGAAGCACATTGGTAAAATGTAATAAGGTTTTTTGTGCAAGCGGTTAGGCTTGGCTGGTGACTTCAGAGTGAAATCATTATTTTTCTGCCGTCCTGTGTCTGGGGTGACCCAGGACGCTGGTTCGATCCCACTGTTTTACTGCAAAAGTTTATCTCTAACATATCACATTAGTGTGACTTCATTGTGTATGAGGCAATGTAAAGGATCTGGGTTTACTCATGTCGGAAGACCTTACATTTAAAGAACACAATAAAGTCTATAGCCGTCACAACTGCAAGAAAAATGACAGGTTGGATAACAAGAACTTTTCACACTAGAGATGCTATACCGATGATGACACTTTTCAAAACGCTTGTGCTCTCTAGAGTGGAGTACTGCTGCACAATGACAGCCCCTTTCACAGCTGGAGAAATTGCTGACCTGGAGAGCGTGCAGAGAGCCTTTACTGCTAGAATCCACTCAGTAAAACATCTAAACTATTGGGACCGACTAAAGAGCCTAAATCTGTATTCCCTTGAGCGCAGGCGGGAGAGATACATAATAATTTACACGTGGAAAATATTAGAGGGGCTGGTCCCAAACCTGCACACAGAAATAACATCACATGAGACCAGAAGACATGGCAGGATGTGCAGAATACCCCCGTTGAAAAGCAGAGGTGCAACTGGTACTCTGAGAGAGAACTCTATCAACATCAGGGGCCCGAGACTGTTCAACACGCTCCCGCTACACATAAGGGGCATAACTGACAAACCCCTCACAGTGTTCAAGAGAGAACTGGATAAGCACCTCCAAAGGATACCTGATCAACCAGGCTGTGACTCATACGTCAGGCTGCGAGCAGCCGCGTCCAACAGCCTGGTTGATCAGTCCAGGAGGCCTGGTCGATGACCGGGCCGCGGGGACGCTAAGCCCCGGAAGCACCTCAAGGTATCCTCAAGGTAAGGAGGGTGTATAGTGCCCGCGTACCGCAGCGAGCAGGTCCCATAACTGTGACGCTCAAGATGTGAGTTACACGGGATTGCTGGGATTGATGGAGGACATTGTAAATGTCGTATAATGTGTGAAGACGGGTCGTTGGTCTTGCCTAACTACTGGTGTTAAACATTTTGAGAGACGTCGCTTAACGAAGGGACGTCTTTCAAAATTTACAGTGTGTATGTACTTTAACTAGGAAGGAGTAACCTTTCCTTCTGACTTATATCTTGAAGATATTCTTATTCTTTTGGTTGATGCAACTGCAGACAGGAGGCGGAGGAGGAAGTAATGACGTTGTTTACAGAGTGTGATCAACCTCACTCTCTCGCATCCTTGTTTAAACTTTGGGAGTGTGTGCGCGCACTGTACTGCTGGCTGGTATAAAGGTGGTGTGTTGGTGTGGAGGGGTGTAGACGTGGCTGGAGGTCTCTCCTGCTCTCCAACATTGCTCTGGTGTTGGGCGTAAGGCTTCTCAACCGCATCCTGACCAAGCAACAAGTATACTTTAGTCCTCAACATATTTAAGGATTAAAGTATAGTCTGTTATTATCCCTTGTTCCCAGCATTTCATCATAACCTGTATGTTCCCCTCCAAATTGCTATTAACAAAAGATTGTGTTAGATTATTAGATCGTGTTGCATATTCGAAAGACGGCAAGAAATATAACTGTCACTGGTTGACAACAACTAGTAATCTCTGTACAGTATTTTCGTCACAAGCTTCATGCCTTGAATACTCGCATCGAGTCTAAGAAGTCATTGTCATTCGCGACCAGTTGGGAGGCTGCATCATGAGTGGACGGCAGTAACAGCACGACCGCTACCCTGGTTCCCAGAAGGCAGATAGACTGTCTCATTCCACACACGGGCAGGTGGGGGGTGTCTAGCGCTGTTGATGTGTCGTTCACAAACAAGCCCATGTGCTCCCGGGTAGTGGAGGTGACTCAGTTGGCCAGAAGCAATACTGGACCCGCTACACCGCACCTCCATACACCTAAGCTTACCAAGCAGCGGGGCCCCCTGTTGGAGGCGCAGTAGGCGTCTCGTGCACTATTAATCAGTAGCTTTTGAGTAGAGGGCGTGGTTGAGCCGCCGTGATGAGTGTAGGTTATGACCGCAGTGTTGCTTACATGCGGGAGAGGCAGGAGTCACCTGGCTGTCTTCTCTGTCCTGTGTACCTCCCTCATTACCAACCACTTGGGCTGGACGGTAGAGCAACGGTCTCCCTTCATGCAGGTCGGCGTTCAACCTCCGACCGTCCAAGTGGTTGGGCACCATTCCTTCCCCCCGTCCCATCCAAAGTCTTTATCCTGACCCCTTCCAAGTGCTATATGGTCGTGGTGGCTTGGCGCTTTCTCCTGCTAGTTCCCTCCCTCCCTCATTAGTAGAGGGCTGGTGTTGGCACCGAGCCGTGTGGGCTGCTGCACGTCTTCACTCTGGGTAATACCACTTTCATAATTCATATATATAATCGCCTGTTTTATATTACTGGAAGCTTTGAGTAATATCATCATACGCTTTATATATATATATATATATATATATATATATATATATATATATATATATATATATATATATATATATATATATATAGTGTTTATTTCATGCACAAATGATATAATTAAGCTTACTGGGCCCTTCACCTGGACGCGTTGTGGCTATACCAATCCTCAGGGTCAAGCTACAAGTGGGACAACCAATTTGTCAAAACTTTGTGCATACAGTACAGCAACACAGAAGCATATTTGCATGCTCTTTCTCCTCTGTAACAGTCCACAAAGTAATATTGCTGCTTTGTAACAATTCTTTGTACTATTGATATTGAAAAAAATGAAAATCTACGGAAAAAACCTAATGTGACAACCAAACCTTTCATAGGCCAACCTAACATATCCTAGGCCTAAAATAAATAATCCAAGGCCTAATATAGTACAGTACATGTATGGACAATATTTGGCCTTAGATTCCTCTGGCCAATCATTCTGGGGAAGGGGTTGGGTTGAAATATTGCTAACCTGGGACAGTCATAATAAAGAGTAGGGTAAATGTTAACATATATTTAAAAGCATGAATTAGGGTGAAAACTAAATTACACAAATTGAAATAAATCTGTTACACCAACTTGTCACATTTCACGAGCTGCTCTGAACATTGTATGGGAACATTATAGTGGCACGTTGTATAGTAAGTAATTATCAAAAGAAGGCACCAAGCCGAGGAGACTATGTAGCACCATCAGTGTCGCTGAATATTCAGAAGGCGCTAGATATCACCAATGGTGCCAACATGAGAACAACAACACACAAGTTAGCGATATCAAAGGTATCAGATTCACCAATGATTTTGTGGAGGGGACAGATGCCCTGGAGGGATATAAGGAAAGTAAGACATCCGATCGTCCTGAAAACCTGGACATTCCACAAGAATGTCCACGACTATGAGTGGAACAATGCAGTTTGAACAGTAAGGAGCAGGGCGGCATTGCATTAAATGTCCATGATGTCAGCGTGTATAGGCAATGCATAATCTAGCCAAAGCCGTTTCTCATCGTCTATTATGGGGGCAGGAGGAAGCCAAGGAGATATGTTACTTTTGAAAGAGCGCAGTTTATTATAGGTAACCTCAGACCAGCGACCATGGAGCTAGGGTGGATCCTCAATCCGAAACTGCTGGACCCTGCCAGTGGTCTCTGATTGATGAATGAAGGAGTGGGTAGAAGTTTGAATAAGGAATGCTTGTTTTGTAAATAGGGTAAAGGTGGACAGCGTCTTTAGTGGCAGTGTCCACACGTTCATGTAAGGCAATACCAATATGGCTGGGAACCCGGCAAAACTCAACTGTCTTACATCTGATAAGAAATGACCAATGTTGAATTTCGACTACCACAGGATGCATACGGTTAAATGACTCCAGGGCCCTGAGGTCACTGCAGAAGGCAACCACAATGACAAAGGAACGTTGACCTCGGGAAAGCAGTTGACCAAGTGCATACAAGATTGCATAAAGTTCCACCGTAAAGACGCTAGCCTCAGGAGGCAGGCGGTACATACAAGCCGGGAAGCCGGTCGGCCGAGCGGACAGCACACTGGACTTGTGATCTTGTGGTCCCGGGTTCGATCCCGGGCGCCGGCGAGAAACAATGGGCAGAGTTTCTTTCACCCTATGCCCCTGTTACCTAGCAGTAAAATAGGTACCTGGGTGTCAGTCAGCTGTCACGGGCTGCTTCCTGGGGGTGGAGGCCTGGTCGAGGACCGGGCCGCGGGGACACTAAAAAGCCCCGAAATCATCTCAAGATAACCTCAAGATACAGGTGTGGTCAGGAAAGAAGGGAGTAACCTACACTGTCGGCAGACTGACCCATCTGTGAAGAGGGCAGTGGAACGTGAGTGGTATTGCTAACATGAACTGGGAACGATTGTTGCAAGTGAAGCATCCATACAGGAACTTTATAGTGATGCATTGTATGGTCTCTTGATGTTGGTATGTAATAGTTTTAAAATCTTACATATGAAGTTAGTGTTGTTAGTGTGATCGAAGATACTTCCGTCACTGCTATACTCTCTAGTCACAGTTCAGTATCGTTTAAGTACATTCACTTGAACTTGTGAACTTTAATATGACACTGACGGATACGATATTTTATATGTGTAAGTTTTAAAGCTTTTGACTTTTTTTATTCAAAATAACGCTTTGTGTGTAAACTAGCCTAGCACGGCTATATTGTCCTCATAATTTTGCCATTAGTTTTAAAGTTGTTTTGTCGGGTAATGATAACTTATTGTAAGTGAAGTTTGTTGTGGTGTGCTTCAGGCGCGGTACTGTTGGACCTGGAGGAACGGGATCTGCCCAGCATCGCTTCCCGGGTAGTGGACAAGATGATCGCCTGCGACCAAATCCCCCCCGACCAGCGGGATGCTGTCATCAGAATCCTCCTCCTTAGGCACAAACACATCAGAGAAAATCATTCCTCCTTCAGGCTCCCCTCCATAGGATCGAAGGGAAATCTAATCGGGTAAGAGACTAACTTAGCTTTTTGATACATATTTTCTATTATATTTATGCCATGACATTAGCCGCAGAAAGAATTTACTATGTTTTTTAAATATGAAGGTAATTTTTTTTTCATGCAGTTCCGATGAGAAGTTGCAGCCATCATCGACAACGGTGAGTTTGGACACCGGGGTTCGTTCTTCTGTGCGCAAAGCCGGTCTCTCCAACCTCTTCCATGTCAACACCTTCACCGGTATCCTCCGCCAGAACTCCGTGGATGAGACTACCATAGTGGCCAACGGCGGCGTCTCCAAAGATCCCAACCCTGAGAACAGGAGAAGCTTCAGTCGCGACGACTCCTACACTCAGGTAGGTCTTCCACCAGACTGATAGTGCATGGCATGGTAGCTTGTGTAACCAGATCGTTCATCACGGCTCATAACCCTGTACAGCAGCAAGAACTTTTAATCTAGGGACATGACAAAATTGCTGTAATATATAGTGGGTCACCAGTGTGATCACATGATTGGCACAAGCAATAATAAAGTATTTCTCCCTTAGGACTGAAGAAATATACATATAAAATTATAATATATTTTCAAGATAAATCTAAATAATATGTACTTACAGATGATCACAATATTTCACTTATTACAATAAACAATAAGACTGTCTCTCCCAGAACAAAATACTACTAAAAGCTAGACAACAAAATACACAGACTTAGCCTCCATGTTACGTCCCCGAGTAGCAGCCAGCAACTCACGGCTGTGTGGCTACCCAACCCATAAGTCTACTTCCTCCCCTCAACAGGATGAGGGTTAGAAAACAATAACTTTTTAAAAAATGAGACTAAATCAACCACCACTGGTTCTCAAAATACATGTAGAATAAACATTAACATAATAGGTATTTCCCAAAATTAATAAGTACAATGCTAACTGCGTAATTACTGTATACACGTAATTTATGATATAATATTGTGACACCTGAAACACTAAACTGAACAGGTCAGCAACCTCTCGTTCCCGAATCGAACAGGTCAAATACATGTGAGGAGACGCCACCGCTCCTATACCCCTTGACTTGCCAACACACACGATGAATAATACATATACACATATACAGTTAATATCATGAAATTTATATAAAATTTTTACGTAGCCAGCTATGGGTACGTAACAGCTTGGCATCCTCGGTACTGCACTAGGAACTGGTAGGCAAGTGGTTCCGGTTGAGCGAAACGCCTCGCTATCGCATCACTCTGGTACCAAAGTCTTTACACAACCGCGGTCGTTACAAAGTCTATTACGGGCTCACAATAGCACGTGCTACATGGACATTACGTTCTGAGTAGCTAAATATAAAACAATAACAACCGTGACGAGTCCCAGTAGGGTTTGAGACTGAGAGAGAAGTATACAATATGAGCTAATGTTGGCGGCACAACAAGGAGACTTGCTGTGTCGCAGCTGTGCATGTTAACTGGCCACTGAGGGCGTGAGTTATCTCTCAGTGGGCCTCACACCTTCACATTTGGTTTACAGTTGTGTCCTTGCGCTGGCGACGGCTCGCTCGGCCAGCGTTTCACTAAAACACCACCACAGCTACCATAATTCAACCAATATTGTATTCACATTTATGACTATAGGTATGATTGGCAAATATTCATATTTTTCACACGTTGAATCTTTATTCTGAAATTCTTGAGAATGCATCTGTTGAATGTTGTTTATTCAGTGCACGAAACATTATGAAGCATTCGTCAGTGATATAAATCTAAACGAGTTGCGTTGACTTGCCTTAAAGAGTCAAAATAGGCCGGGTAGAACGTTGCAGAGCATCGGTAAAAAGTAACAGTGAAGTCGAATTTAATACAAATTTCATTCACACAAAAAAATATTCAAAGCATTTTCATAGTAAAGTTTGTTGTTCAGACTTCACGATTTCTCGGGGAGGGACATGGCACAAATATACACTGTACTTAGACGTGGGTAGTCGTGGGTACATGCGGGTAGTCGTGGGTACATGCGGGTACTGTAAGAAGCGAAAACGACTTAATGCGCCAGAATGGTTCGCTCGTTTCGTTATGTGACTGTCAGCAAAAATATCCCTCATCTTGAGCATAGCCAAGGCCGACAGCTAGTGCTAATGTCTTCAATGTTTAGTATTGAAGGCTACATGTAATGATACTATAGTCTATTATTTTATTTCATAGGCTTGAGAAAGCTGTAAAATAACTTTATTACTGTACTTCAGTTAGTAATTAAATAAGCCGTTTAGCCAGGATGGCTGTCTAGCATACTATGTGGTACATGATATTTAAGAGCTAGATCATTTTAGGATGCCGACACGAGACCCCAAACATAAAATTAGCATATCAAAGTAATCTGATTCAGAGAACGACGACAACAGCACAGTGTTTGGTCTTTGGTGAAATATAATATATTTTGACTTGGACAAGCACATATCATGACCTTTCAAGATGCATGACAAAGATGAATTTGTCTGATGCTGAAGAGTAGAACGAGAGCCAATGAAACTTGAGAAGTTCAGGTGTCATATTTTAGAGCACTTTAACCCATAAGTATTTGTACAAAAAGTCCTACAATAAAACTTTTTTTATACTGGGCCAAATTATTTAGAGCAAAGATCACAAGAACAGTGAGATATCATAAAAAGACAATTAGATATAACAGTCTGTACACAGAAATAATGCAACACAATCACTAGACAAAATTGGAAAGAAATAGGAAAGAGCACTGAAATTAGGGGAAATGGTGTATTATACTAAGTATTCATAACCAGTTGGTGTAATGTGTAGGTCAAATTTGTTTAATAGACATAACATGTAAAGATACGTTTTTAGTAGACACGTAAAACACGGTGAAAGGCTAAGTAAAAATGTTATATATTGT
>WNGS01042707.1:7521357-7531625 GCA_020271785.1 Procambarus virginalis
TTATGTATGAACACAAAATATGTATGAGTATTTACATTAATGTACCAGTTTAGACATTTGTGTATGAAGGATCACACCAATTATATCAAAGAACACAAGCATGTATGATTATACACCCATTTAAATGAATAGCCTCGTTGCGGTAAACAGTAAATAAAAAACAATCTTAGTATATGCCGTCAGTCATACAGTCACCCTTTAACATATCAAGGTTGTAGGTGTGCGTTACATGGTGAAGGAAGAGCCGCGAGCTCCTGAAGAGTAGAGAGCCGACATAACCTTGACTAGCGGGACAGTACAGGAGGCTACCCGCCATCCCACCTGACGACGGGACAAAAAAAAGTTGAGACGGTAGTGGCGGTAGTTAGAGCAGCAGGTGGCTACGACCTTCTCCCCACTTTCACTGGTGTTGATCAAGTACTGCAGCTTCCCGCTGACCAATGTTACGGCTCGGGCCGCTAGGGCGGGCCCACACCACCAATACACTTCGCGCATGCGCTCCAAACCTGGTTTTTTTACCTATTCTAATTGAAGCCTAGTAGTATAGGCTGCTGTGTTTTTGGCGTTAATGAATGCAAGTGTATGTGCATAGAGCAAAGACTTCTTCATATATCTTTACGGCAGGGAAGCATGAATACTATGATTATATTTATGGGTATATAAGGTGTGAAGATAAGAAGGGTGAAGACCTGGAGGGGTGGTGTGGGGGATGGGCGGCGGGGTGCCCGCTGGGCGGAGCGTGGCGGCTGACCTGACGCCGCCTCCTTATATCAGGTGGCGCGCTAGGCCCGGGTTTAGTGTGTTTACGGCTAAGTTACAGGGAGGAGAGGAGCCTGTGGGACAGTGTGTTTAGCAGTTAGTACAGTACCAGCAGGCGAGACAGAAGAGGAGGGTCACGTTACTTGCACCTGCAGCAGCAGCCAGCACCTCTCTTTTGCAACCTTAGTGCCCAGCGACTGCCATTATGGATGCCAATAATGTTTCAGAAAGGAAAAGGACAATAACAATGATTTGGACAATGAAAAGACCATCCCAAGTCCAGACTTTCCGCTGGGTAATACATTTTCATGTTTGTGTTCATTATAATGTTTAAAGTGCTTAGGGCCACCAAGTCTCTATCTCATTAGTTCTGAAGAGTTACATACTGAAAGTGGAAACCAGTAACTATTTCGCCCCAGCATTGTGTTTATTGCCGACATTACTAGTGTTGACAGCCGCAGGTGTTCATTGTAACACTTGTGGGTTGGTGGAAACGTGTAGTTGTTGCTGCTGTGGCCAGGCCAGGATAATTGTCTGGCTGCGGGCCTTGTGTGAAGGACTTGCTGAATCTGGCCAATGTCTGCCTTTATCTCGGGATGGTCATAATGTTAGGGATACACTCACCGGTTGAGAGTCCTTGAAGTTGCTTATTTCAGACTGGCCATCCTGAGCACTGGACCAAGTTTTGGACCATTATGACGCTACCATCTTTATGGTGGGTGACTCTTGGACCATTATGACGCTACCATCTTCATGGTGGGTGACTCTTGGACCATTATGACGCTACCATCTTCATGGTGGGTGACTCTTGGACCATTATGACGCTACCATCTTCATGGTGGGTGACTCTTGGACCATTATGACGCTACCATCTTCATGGTGGGTGACTCTTGGACCATTATGACGCTACCATCTTCATGGTGGGTGACTCTTGGGCCATTATGAAGCTACCATCTTCATGGTGGGTGACTCTTGGGCCATTATGACGCTACCATCTTCATGGTGGGTGACTCTTGGACCATTGTGACGCTACCATCTTCATGGTGGGTGACTCTTGGACCATTATGACGCTACCATCTTCATGGTGGGTGACTCTTGGACCATTATGACGCTACCATCTTTATGGTGGGTGACTCTTGGACCATTATGACGCTACCATCTTCATGGTGGGTGACTCTTGGACCATTATGACGCTACCATCTTATGGTGGGTGACTCTTGGACCATTATGACGCTACCATCTTCATGGTGGGTGACTCTTGGACCATTATGACGCTACCATCTTCATGGTGGGTGACTCTTGGACCATTATGACGCTACCATCTTCATGGTGGGTGACTCTTGGACCATTGTGACGCTACCATCTTCATGGTGGGGACTCTTGGACCATTTGACGCGTGTGTTTATGTTGACCAGTTTGTGAACTGTATTGCCATTGAACAAATATTGTGCCAAGTTAATGCCAGTCAACTTCTGAAGTGCATTAACTGCTAAGCAACTTTATCAACCAAACTCTCAGTTACTTAAACTTAGTCAAACAACCTACTGTATATTGGACAAATCTGAGAAGCATACTATCTACTGGACAAATCTGCGAACCGTACTATCTACGTACAAAATTTGAGACCGTTTTTATGCTACCTAACATGAATGATTTTACTGATTTGTGTTCATCAAAGACGACATTCCTGTGTCGGCTTTGATGATGAGACATTTGAAGTACTGTGTTAAAAATGACGTCTGGGTCCCCGGAATGCAGTGACTTGCCCTGGTATTAACGAAGCAAGAAGCACGCCACCTTTGATACCTCGACCTTTTTATATGTGATATCTCGTTCATACTTTCTTTCCATCGCATCTCATACCTCTCGAGTGCCCTTGACCAGTGATATACTTTGGTCGTCCTGGTACTTAGTTCTTGACCAGCTGGGGTCAGATTCACGAAACAGTTACGCAAGCACTTACGAACGTGTACCTCTTTCCTCAACCTATGACGGCTTTGGTTACATTAATAAACAGTTTACAAGCATGAAAACTTCCCAATCAACTGCTGTTATTATTATAAACAGCCTCCTGGTGCTTCGGAGCTCATTAACTATTTAATAATTATCAACAAAGCCGCCAAAGATTGAGAAAAGATGGACAGGTTTGTAAGTGCATTAGTAACTGCTTCCTGGATCTAGCCCCAGATCACTATCAATCTCTAACAGTACCCGCAAATCAAAGTTTCCGGGCATTTCACAAGTTTTAGAGTACCATTATGTGCGTTGGAGACGTTCGCTACCTCCTAGGTAGACTGACATTCCCGCAACATTGAACAAGCTCATCTGGGCTGCGTGATATTGACTAATAACATATTGTAACTAGTAAAGAACCTGTGTTGGGGCCCCGGGCAGGGCGGGCGTCGCCTCTGTCCTGGGCGCCAGCGCGGCCTTCATTCATCTGGCTATATGGGTCTTTTCTGGAGACCAAATATCCTGACGTGGTCAGGATAAAATTCTGGTTGCTTATATATACCAGAATTAGTTTTAGTGTCAAACAAGCATTTTATTTTAATATACAGATTTCAAGTTGAGTGCATGGTGAGTAGGGTAGGGCTGGCTACGTGAGGGGGAGCCTAGGGCACGTGAGGGGAAGCCCAGGCACGAGAGAGGGGAGCCCCAGGGCACATATGAGGGTGCTAGGTGTATTGAGGCCAGAAGCTTGTCTCCCAAAAGCTGCAGCTCCATATAAAGGTCACGTGTACAATGACTTCTGCAAACAAGAGCTTCAGATCGTAATCTGTTTGCATTCGCTCCTTGTTAAGAAAGCGTTTAGTCATATGTGTATAACATCAGTAGGTAAATACGAATGATTGTTAGTGTGTGTCCAGTATGAGTTAGTGTGTCCAGTATGAGTTAGTGTGTCCAGTATGTATTAGTGTGTGTCCAATATGTGTTCACACACGCCTGAAAGAAATTTAATCTGACATGGCCTGAAGGTAGAGAGCCTCGACTTTTAGTTTATATAAATAACAGGATTACCCTTTTTTGGGTGAGATGGGAAGCTGGGGACAGAAACAGCTTGAAGAGAGATGTTAAGTGTGAGAGATAGTACCAGGGCTTAACCCAGCAGCTTGCTACTGTAGAGATAGTACCAGGGCTTAACCCAGCAGCTTGCTACTGTAGAGATAGTACCAGGGCTTAACCCAGCAGCTTGCTACTGTAGAGATAGTACCAGGGCTTAACCCAGCAGCTTGCTACTGTAGAGATAGTACCAGGGCTTAACCCAGCAGCTTGCTACTGTAGAGATAGTACCAGGGCTTAACCCAGCAGCTTGCTACTGTAAAGTAACTACTGGCAGCCTGCTGGCTCTTGGTCACGGCTCCAGAGTCAAAGTTCTGATAAGCGTTTGTCATCACAAAAGCCTTTGTTGCAGTAACGGCTGAATTATACAGCGGAACAATTTGCATTAGCGCCAAAACTGATGTCTTTAGCTCCCCAGGAAGAGACTGTCGTTAGTTTAGCTGTGACACCTTCAGGCAGCGGCACGCACTCAAATACCTATGGATTCTGGGTGGACCCCGGGGTCCTTCATGCTGTGAATCTTTGTATCACATTTGCCTTATTTCAAGCATTTAAACATTAAGGTTTTTGTGATGGATTGAACCTGCATCCCTGAACTTGCCAGGCACACACATTACTGAGTGAACCATGATGTGCCCATAAGCTTTTTGCGAGTCTTCTGAGTTTTGGTCCGCACCATATCTTGTGTGTCGACAGCAAATTTAGTTATGCTGCTATTTAATAATGTGCCTTAATCGTTTATAGTAATCAGAGGATGTAGGAGACAGAGTTGAAGCGCTATTTGCAATATTTTCCCACTCGACGTGACTACTTGCGCTAACTCTGTAGTGTCGTATGAAATAACCAAAGCCTTCATCTTCAGATCGCTGCAGGCCAATAAAGATAGGCTATTAAATGGACGAGAGATTGGTAGGGAGAGTTTAATGCTGACATAAGTAGTGTTCTAAGCCTAGTAGTGATCAAGAGTTACCAGATGTCAGCTGCGCTGAGGATGCCAAGTCTGACCACCAGCAAGAATTTGGTGCCATAATTAATGAGGTTCTCAAGCCAAGAAATCCTTGTATGAATATTGGAAATAAGATAAATAATAAACTAGAATTCATAACAAAACGTGTCGGTAACGAGACAAGTAATGTAACTCTTCGGTTATACCTTCCCCGTGTTAGGCCTAGATTTAAATATAACGTTAATTTTTGAGTGGCGTACTCTACATAGCCTTAATTAATGATATAGAAACAGTTCAGTGAAGGATGACATACTGTAGAATCTACAGTTTTTTAGCCGGTATTATCTACAGTGTTTTAGATTCAGCTACTCGGAACAAAAAGTTGCAAGTAGCACAGGCTATGGTGAGCCCGTAATCATGAAGGGAGATTATAGAAGCTTAATTTACGTTATCTATAGAGGTGAAGAATAATGGCGGACAGGATTGAAGTATACAAATTGATAAAAGGTTGCATCAAGGGAGATGTTAATAGAGCGTTAAATATATCAATACACATGGGATAACTGTAGTTTCAGAAAAATGGGTAACTACATTTTGTAGCCTTATGGAACAGGGTGCCGGGGAATGGAACTGACGTTTGTTATTTGGATTGTTTCAAGCGGAGGTTTAACGTGTGTGAATGAGTTTAGTTTGGTATAAATAGGAGCTGAAATGCAAGCGTCAGTAGGCCTACTGTTGTGTTCTGTCTAGTAGGCATCCTGCAGTCCCGGGAGAATATGGCGTTGCTCTCTGGTTGCCGAGGCTGGAGTGTCCTCTCCGGGGCGCAAAGCCATGGTAGGTCGATAGGGAGGAGAAGCTGTTACCCATGCAGCAGGTCCCCCCCCTCCCCACGTTGCTGAATTTTTTCAATCGAAAGGCAAACGCCAATACGCTTGGTTCCAGCGCCATCGCAGGAGCTGCCAGAACATGGCTGAAATTAACAACGAACTGTCTTTAGGGGCCCCAGATCCGGATTTTTCCTCGAGTGTAACTCCTGAAGCCTGTCCCAAAAGTAGGTATGGCCGCGAGGCAGCGGAGGTTTGAGATGGGGTTTTCATTTCCCCCTAGATTGGTATGATGCCTGGTCGACGACCGGGCCGCGAGGACGCTAAGCCCTGAAAACACTTCAAGGTAACCACTTCAAGGTAGATGAGCTGCCTTCCCAAGCTGTCGAGTCCCATCTACCCGGAAGTTTTCTGTAATCCTTTCTTATGTTCTAGATTATCTAGTCTGGTCCACACCCCCCCCCCCTTCAGCTCAGGTCAAGTCAGGTCACTCAGTATATGCTGAACATTTTCACTAATGGCATTAGAACCAAATGTGCTGCAGTGGACTCCTGTGGCTGGGACGGAATGTTGAGGCTTCTCATAATATTATGCTCAAATTTGAAAGAAGAGAAGACAGGTCTTAGAGCTTCTCCCTTAAGCAGCTGGTCAGATGAGTACTGAACCCACATCAGTGAGTCCAGCTGAATACATTTTGTTTTATCAGGGATATACGAAAATACTTGTTTAGAATTGGGTGCTGATGAATGAAATGATGTACCGACAAGCAAATAGTACCGGTATACTATAGCACCATGTACCGGTAAATAGTTCAACACGTTTCAAAAATTGACTGGATAAGTATATAGTTAAGAGAGGATGGATTTAAAAGCGGCCCGCCTAGTATGGGATAACATATTTGCTGCGATGCTTTCTTTTTTTTCTCTCTCATGTTCTGCTAACAGGGGGCGTCCATACGTGCCCGAGTTTCGTCCACCTGTCCGTGCTCTACCTAACAGCTATACACATACACCAAGAAACGACTTTCATGTTCCCCAAAGAGTATCAAATGCTTTCCATCTGAAATGAACGGAAAGGGAATAGGGTCACAGGAACAGCTTTCGATATTTACATTATTTTTTGTTTTATGATGAAATGGTTGGTTCATTGAACTCCAGCCCATCCTCTCGAGCGTTCATAACGTCGCCAAACGGACGCACTAAATTGCCCGAACCTGTCCTAACCGAGGACCAACGAATAGAAAACGGGACTATTCTTCAATTTTTCGAGCCGGTTTGATCTTGGTCTTAGGGCATTTAAACTTCAAAATGCGATGTATTACTCGAGAGGACAGGTTATACTGCGGTTATACGCCTATATATTTCACATAATGTGAAAATATGAAATTCAAAAACTGTTTAAGTGTCCCCGCGAATTACGTTTACAGAAAACCAAATTCTTCAAAGAAAACGTTTCCGCATATACTTCTTATATTTTAAACCAGCGATTTCAGTTACATTTAAGTTATAATTTGAGAATCTCAATTTCGGCAAAGGTTCATTTACCAGTTTACATGTAGACTATTACTGGAACCGCAACAGGCTTTCAGACCATCACAAATTTCAAGATAATTATCCATGTGGTTTGAAGGTGGGTGTGGTATCCCATGATAATGGATTTGATCTGAAGACCTAGTTGAATTCCTCATATTAGGCAAAATTTTAATTAATTTTTGTTAATAATAATAATAATAATAATAATAATATAATAATAATAATAATAATAATAATAATAAGACGGGCTGCATAGTGAGGTGATGCCCGGTACTGAGGCCTACCACGAGTGACCGTGTGGTAGCCCACGGCTCATCAGTAACCATATGATACGTCTTAATTCTGCAAGTAATACCCTCGATACTTTGCCCAGGCTGTCAGCGTTTGAGGACAGCTGTTATAAATCATTAGACGTCTCGGGCGAGAAGCTCATAAGTTATCTATAATAATCATAAACCATCGTAAATGGCTTCTCGCCTGCTCGAAGCAGCCTATTTGGACTAAATGCAGTTGAAGACAGCAAAAGGTAACACGTTTTATATTTAAATTTCAAATTAGCCATGTTTAATATATGAAGGTTTAGAAGCACATTGGTAAAATGTAATAAGGTTTTTTGTGCAAGCGGTTAGGCTTTGCTGGTGACTTCAGAGTGAAATCATTATTTTTCTGCCGTCCTGTGTCTGGGGTGACCCAGGACGCTGGTTCGATATCCCACTGTTTTACTGCAAAAGTTTATCTCTAACATATCACATTAGTGTGACTTCATTGTGTATGAGGCAATGTAAGGATCTGGGTTTACTCATGTCGGAAGACCTTACATTTAAAGAACACAATAAAGTCTATAGCCGTCACAACTGCAAGAAAAATGACAGGTTGGATAACAAGAACTTTTCACACTAGAGATGCTATACCGATGATGACACTTTTCAAAACGCTTGTGCTCTCTAGAGTGGAGTACTGCTGCACAATGACAGCCCCTTTCACAGCTGGAGAAATTGCTGACCTGGAGAGCGTGCGAGAGTCCTTTACTGCTAGAATCCACTCAGTAAAACATAAAACTATTGGGACCGACTAAAGAGCCTAAATCTGTATTCCCTTGAGCGCAGGCGGGAGAGATACATATAATTTACACGTGGAAAATATTAGAGGGGCTGGTCCCAAACCTGCACACAGAAATAACATCACATGAGACCAGAAGACATGGCAGGATGTGCAGAATACCCCGTTGAAAAGCAGAGGTGCAACTGGTACTCTGAGAGAGAACTCTATCAACATCAGGGGCCCGAGACTGTTCAACACGCTCCCGCTACACATAAGGGGCATAACTGACCGACCCCTCACAGTGTTCAAGAGAGAACTGGATAAGCACCTCCAAAGGATACCTGATCAACCAGGCTGTGACTCATACGTCAGGCTGCGAGCAGCCGCATCCAACAGCCTGGTGATCAGTCCAGGAGGCCTGGTCGATGACCGGGCCGCGGGGACGCTAAGCCCGGAAGCACCTCAAGGTATCCTCAAGGTAAGGAGGGTGTATAGTGCCCGCGTACCGCAGCGAGCAGGTCCCATAACTGTGACGCTCAAGATGTGAGTTACACGGGATTGCTGGGATTGATGGAGGACGTTGTAAATGTCGTATAATGTGTGAAGACGGGTCGTTGGTCTTGCCTAACTACTGGGGTAAACATTTTGAGAGACGTCGCTTAACGAAGGGACGTCTTTCAAAATTTACAGTGTGTATGTACTTTAACTAGGAAGGAGTACCTTTCCTTCTGACTATATCTTGAAGATATTCTTATTCTTTTGGTTGATGCAACTGCAGACAGGAGGCGGAGGAGGAAGTAATGACGTTGTTTACAGAGTGTGATCAACCTCACTCTCTCGCATCCTTGTTTAAACTTTGGGAGTGTGTGCGCGCACTGTACTGCTGGCTGGTATAAAGGTGGTGTGTTGGTGTGGAGGGGTGTAGACGTGGCTGGAGGTCTCTCCTGCTCTCCAACATTGCTCTGGTGTTGGGCGTAAGGCTTCTCAACCGCATCCTGACCAAGCAACAAGTATACTTTAGTCCTCAACATATTTAAGGATTAAAGTATAGTCTGTTATTATCCCTTGTTCCCAGCATTTCATCATAACCTGTATGTTCCCCTCCAAATTGCTATTAACAAAAGATTGTGTTAGATTATTAGATCGTGTTGCATATTCGAAAGACGGCAAGAAATATAACTGTCACTGGTTGACAACAACTAGTAATCTCTGTACAGTATTTTCGTCACAAGCTTCATGCCTTGAATACTCGCATCGAGTCTAAGAAGTCATTGTCATTCGCGACCAGTTGGGAGGCTGCATCATGAGTGGACGGCAGTAACAGCACGACCGCTACCCTGGTTCCCAGAAGGCAGATAGACTGTCTCATTCCACACACGGGCAGGTGGGGGGTGTCTAGCGCTGTTGATGTGTCGTTCACAAACAAGCCCATGTGCTCCCGGGTAGTGGAGGTGACTCAGTTGGCCAGAAGCAATACTGGACCCGCTACACCGCACCTCCATACACCTAAGCTTACCAAGCAGCGGGGCCCCCTGTTGGAGGCGCAGTAGGCGTCTCGTGCACTATTAATCAGTAGCTTTTGAGTAGAGGGCGTGGTTGAGCCGCCGTGATGAGTGTAGGTTATGACCGCAGTGTTGCTTACATGCGGGAGAGGCAGGAGTCACCTGGCTGTCTTCTCTGTCCTGTGTACCTCCCTCATTACCAACCACTTGGGCTGGACGGTAGAGCAACGGTCTCCCTTCATGCAGGTCGGCGTTCAACCTCCGACCGTCCAAGTGGTTGGGCACCATTCCTTCCCCCCGTCCCATCCAAAGTCTTTATCCTGACCCCTTCCAAGTGCTATATGGTCGTGGTGGCTTGGCGCTTTCTCCTGCTAGTTCCCTCCCTCCCTCATTAGTAGAGGGCTGGTGTTGGCACCGAGCCGTGTGGGCTGCTGCACGTCTTCACTCTGGGTAATACCACTTTCATAATTCATATATATAATCGCCTGTTTTATATTACTGGAAGCTTTGAGTAATATCATCATACGCTTTATATATATATATATATATATATATATATATATATATATATATATATATATATATATATATATATATATAA
>WNGS01042707.1:7540238-7552043 GCA_020271785.1 Procambarus virginalis
AGTGAGACACTTGTTGTTATTAAAGTAGTACTTGTTGCTGACTGCTGTGATCAGTCAATTTCCATCATTATTCACATAATCAATGTTGCAATTGATTAAGGCAATTTCGTATGGTTATCGTCTAGTGACGAGGGTAAAGTAACTTAGGGATGAGTGGAGCTGTGTCCCAGAATCCCACCTTGCCTGACTGTGTTCACTTTAGTTGTGATAGGGGGAGTCACTGTTAGACTACCCACCTGATTACGGGGGTCGCTCCTGTTGGGCGGAGGACCTTAAGCTTGTGATTATAGTAGCTGCCACTAGGAAGTCGTGTCACTATTGATTGCTTGCTTGTGTCATCAGTGGATAAATTGTTCAGTTAGTTCATGTTGTCAGCCCGAAGTGTCAGCAGGATGGAGCCTGCTGTCATTTCTCGAGGGGCTGTTGAATAGCTGTGTTGCAAATGCCACTGGTTGGACTGTAACGTAATTAAATCACACGCTGTGGTGTAACTTAGTCTGTGATATTTTTCTTTGAGTTTGCAATATTGCGTCATCAGTGGGCACACCTGTGTTCAGGTTAGTTCAGTATGCAGCCACACAGCAAGGGTTGCTATTTAGCTGTTGGTTATGGTGCCACTGGATGGACATTAACGTAAAGATTAATTTGAGGAAGGGTGCTGGAGTTGCCAGTGAACCCATTAGTTATTGATGTCATTGAAAGGCTACTGATTTGATTGCATTGCAACCGCTATTGCAGGTGTAGACTGCACTGAGGCGTAGAACAGTTAGGAGGTTACTGGAGACGTGTTTCAGAACTCACTGTGTCATTGTTGTAATTGTGATTATAGATCTGTTAGTTCTTGCTTGCTTGTTGATTCCTCTGTGGGCACGCTTATGTTCAAGTAACGTCATTGACATTCTTTTGTTTTAATGTAGTAGTCTAGTCTCTTGTTATAATAAATTGTTATTTGTTAACAGTCTTTGATGTCAACCTTCAACTATTCTGTGCCACTCCCATTGTTCTGATATATTTGATATTGTTGTTTTAAATCTTTGATATGACGGCTGCGCTCTTGGGAATTCGAATTCCAATTCATAGCGCCACACAACAAATATAAAATTTGATTGTGAGAACCCGTCGGTTACCCTTTATTGGTTTTAATGTCATGTTTAACTAGGAGGAACCAGCGGCCTATTGTGGACAGGTTTTCACCCCTGCTGGTGGAAGCCTGGCGGTTTGCTCCCGCTTCTCCTTTTTCTACTGGACTCATGCTTAACTGCCAAGAGCAGCCTTTAAACTTGTAGTCCACCTCCTAAGGGAGGTAGGCGTAGAGAAAAATCTCACACTACATATCTCCTGTACAAGACTGGTTTAAAGGCCAAAGGACATTTATCAAACCAATTTGTTTCATGAAAACTCAAAAACGCATTAGCGAGTGCAGGACCTAAGGGAGACCCCATTGCTACTCCATCGATTTGTTTATAATATTTATTATTAAACATAAAGACAGAGTCTTTAACCGCTAATTCTAACAACCGTCTGAATATTTTACTACGAACCCAGACACTAAATTAGTGTCAGCAAATAGCTGATTTATACAAATATCAATGGTTTCCAACAGAGGAATATTAGTAAAAAGTGATTCAACATCGAAACTGGCCATTATAGTTGGGAACTCAAAATTTAAAGAGGAAAGTTCCTTTACAAAATCCTGAGAATTTCTCACAGTAAATTCATTATGCGTTAATGGTTCTAATAATGGAACCAGAAACTTTGCCAGTTTATAGTTAAAAGTGCCAATCGCTGATAAAATAGGACGAATCGGTATACCCGTTTTATGAACCTTAGGTAACCCATATAAGATGCCTCGCTTAGAGCCAGTTGCAAGCAATTTTGTATGATCAAAAAGACAGTCTTTCAGACCTCTTAAAACTCTATTTAGTTTATCATCACATTTTAAAATATACGAAAAGGGGTCTATATCAACACACTTAAATTTAGAGGGGTCTTCTAACAACCTTTCAACCTTATTTACATAGTCTAACTTGTCCAAAACCACTATACCCCTACCTTTATCTGGTCTAGTAATATAAATGCTCCTATCCTTCTTTAAGCCAATAATACAATCCAATTTTCTTTTGTCAAATGGGGGGAATGTAGATTTATATTTACCAAAATCATTAAATACTTCATGTGCTAAGGAAGAAACAGTACTGATGATACTGGTCCAACTATAATTTGTACCAGTCCTTAGGGTACAAGTTTTCAATGTATTACATAACCGCTCAAAACCTAAAAAATGATTAACAAATTTAGGTTTTTTACACGTCAACCCGAAGTCTAACCCCAGAGAGAGAAGTTCTTTCTCGACGGGAGACAAAATTCTCTTTGAAAAATTAAAAACCACCTTATCAGGGTCCACTGAGTTAATGAAGGTATACCTAAGTTCCTCAATTTCTTCCCATGAATAAGTCTACATTTTCAACCCTTTTATCATTATAACTTTCATATTTACATTTCAAGGATGCGAAATCAACCCAGGAAACCCAAATCTTGAATTTCTCCAAGTTCACATGCAATTCACTTTTCAACTTATTTACCGCTTCTGCTTTTCAGAAATTTCAAAGTCCAGCAATCTTAATAACCAAGAATTATATTCACTTGTCAATGCCTGGCTCTAAGCCAGGCATCTTATATGGGTTACCTAAGGTTCATAAAACGGGTATACCGATTCGTCCTATTTTATCAGCGATTGGCACTTGTGTGTGTACTATTAGTTTTTCTGTAAGGAGTCGTTTGAGGAAAATGTTGCAGCATTGTTTTCCTCAAGTAGACTTTAGATTTATTTTTGTCAGCACTAATACCATAGGCTCTTATTTTAAATTTAAAGATAAAGTGCCTACCCCACTGTGCTCTAATATCGTATATATGTATAATTGTTCCAGCTGTAATGCTGGATATATCGGGAGTTCCATTCGGAGCTTTAAGATTAGGATACTTGAGCACCGGGGAGTTTCTTTTAGGACTGAATTACCATTGTCTAAACCAGCATTTTCGGAGATTAGAAACCATTGTTATGAGTTTAATCATTCTCTGCTGGAATCTGATTTTAAAATTTTGGACACTTGTATAAATGGCCAGTCAGATTTGAGAATAATGGAATCCTTATATATAAAGGAGCTGCGGCCTTTATTAAATAGCAACCTTTCGGCTGTTCAATTGTACACTGTGTAGTGCACAGTAGGCCCTGAAATTTGCTTTATAGTACATTCTGGTAGTTTAATTTTATTATAATTTTGTTTTAGTCTACCATGTTTTTGCCTTTTCTTACTTATTTCAGGTCTTGACATTGTACATTATTATAATCTTTTTATTTAGGATACATATATATTTTTGTTATTTAGTTTTATTTAATATTTGAGTTTTTATACGACTTTGAGTAGTATTTTATAATTGTCGCTTACTCTGTTTGTATTTTATATACATTTTTTGTAGATTTGCAGTCATGATATGAATATTTGTTATAGTGTTTAGTATATATGTGGTAGCTATCAAGTCTCATTCCAGTTGATCACTTCACGTAAGTTTAATGGTATGGTTTGTTGTAGTAGTTATAAAATTCTTGTTGTAATTTAATGTTTCTTGAATTAGCTTTTATATATGTGACAAATAATAAGTTTTATTTGTATTGATCACTTTAAGTAAGCTTAAGTGTTTTGTTTTTTTAATAATTTTCATTTCTTTGATAGGCAGTTATATTCAGTATGAGTTCTTTGTTTGCCTCTTATTTGATTGTGATTTCTATTTTCTTTTAGATCTGATGATGAATACAAGAAGTATTCGAAACGTTATGCAGTTTAAAGTAAAGAATCTGAAACAAGATGTTCAGTATATCCCTGGTTTTCATATTTATCTTATATATATATGGGTTCGAGTCACTTCTGGGGTGTGAGTTGTCAGTTGCATATAGTCCTGGGGACCATTCAGGCTTGTTCGCACATGTATGTATATATATATATATATATATATATATATATATATATATATATATATATATATATATATATATATATATACCTAGGCGTATCTAATTACTTTTGGGGGGAATTTGATCATCCATATACGCTTACTCTTCCTTGTGTTGTCGTCCACGTATCATTTTCCTGCATAAAATTAACACACTACAAAAGATCTTTTTGCTTTCATCTGCATGTTGGTTTAATAATTTAAGATGTCATCTTTGTGTGTGTGGGACAAGCGCTTTTATTTCTATTGGAAGCCTCTTATGGTATACGGATACCAGGTAAACTCATACAAGGCAAGAATACCCGGTCACCTTGACTGGGTATTTCATACCTTTTAATCATCCTATACAGAATACACGACCAAGGTGTATAGTTGTGTAGCGGTATAAGGTATACCTCTCGGGTTTTGACCGAGAGGTATACCCGAATTTTCTGTGTATGGACACAGAGTTTACTTCGGTGTCCATGTGTGATCGGAACTAAAGTATACTTACTGGTTTGGTTAGTAAGTTCTTGTAATTACCTTAATCGCCCTTCAGAATTTTATAGGCCTTAATAGATTGATAGGCCTTAATAACCCACCAGAGGTTGATAGGCCTTAATAACCCACCAGAGGTTGATAGGCCTTAATAACCCACCAAAGGTTGATAGGCCTTAATAACCCACCAGAGGTTGATAGGCCTTAATAACCCACCAGAGGTTGATAGGCCTTAATAACCCACCAGAGGTTGATAGGCTTTAATAACCCACCAGAGATTGATAGGCCTTAACAACCCACCAGAGGTTGATAGGTCTTAACAACCCACCAGAGGTTGATAGGCCTTAAGGCCAACACCGAACCCAAACAATACACAGTTTATTACAATGCATCAGCTTAAGCAATTGTTCCCTAGAGTACAATCACACTGATACACAAAGGAACCTCAACACAAAACAATAGAATCCGAATGTGTTGTTCGTATGAGTGTTGCTCTGGCTTCACGAACAATGTAATTTGTATTTTAAGAGAAAAGGTTTTACATATTAATTATGATCTAATTAATTCTATGCTAAATATGAACATATATATAATCACTCAAAAATACATTTTAAAATATATACAGTTTTAATACATCAATACAACGCAGGTTTATCAGCAATACAACCGGCATTATCAAGATTGGGTAGTGATTAACAAGGAAGTAATGAATGAATTATCATTGAGAAAGCGCCAAGCAATTACGACTATATAGCACTTGGAACTGGTCAGGATTAGGATTTAGGATGGGACGGGTTGGAAGGAATGGTGCCCAACCACTTGGACGGTCGGGGATTGAACGCCGACCTGCATGAAGTGAAACCGTCGCTCTACCATCCAGCCCAAGTGGTAGGACTATAGTGATTGGCAAGGTATAAATTAATCATAATTATTATTCATGAAATGTGCCTTTGATTAATGAATATAAATCACTCGTACTCTGAGAAGGACCTCGAGTAGATAGCATAATGGTCTAAGTTCTGAAGTTGTTGTGTTTTTATACAAACTTATGCACGATCTTCAAGACATGTTTTTACCGTAGACGAATGAGGTAGGAGAGTATATTCGCCTCATTTGGCTGGGTATTTATGAACCAGTTGGGTTACTGGTTTCTCATTTGGTCACTGAGGAAGGTGAGAGTTCGGGACAAACGTCGGAGGCACTGAAGAAAGGCCTTGCGGTACTCCGCGCTAACCACAACAAACACTATCGGGTCCAGGCAGAACTGGAGCCATTGTAGAGTGTGAATGAGGAGCCAGGCGTCTAGACAATCATAGACTGATTGATCACAGACTAAGTGGATGATGGCGTGTGGCAAACTGCACACAACTAAGATGATAAAGATGATGAAGACGCTCCTGGAAGCTTCTTCCTCCCATCTGCGACGGGATCCCACCGTCTCAGCTGTGGCGGCCTCCCTTGCTGAGGCAGACACCTCGCCTGAGGCAGACGCCTCACCTGAGGCAGATGCCTCGCCTGAGGCAGATGCCATGTTCCCTTCTCTAGTCTGCAGTTCACCCATGCCTGTCCTTCTCTGGCGCAGCTGATAATACATCAAAATAGTCAACATTAACCAAACACATTATATAGATGTATAAAGATATTTACATAAGAATAAATTTTCGTCAAGTACAGGCAGAATAAATGAAGATACAGACGGAAACAGAAGACATTACGCAGACGAGACACAGTAACGTGGCCGATGATATGATGACCAGACCACAACGACGACGTTTCGGTCCGTCCTGGACCATCATCCCGTCGTGTGTTGATGTTGACATAAACACACCACTTGATAATGGTCCAGGATGGACCGAAACGTTTCTTCGTCTTGAGATGTGTGGTTTCGTCACCACAAGACATGAGAGGAGTCCAGCCAGGAGGAGAACAGATTATGGAGACGAGGGACTTCAGTACAAGACGGGGATTCTTAACTTATTTTACGATTACAGAGCCCAATATGTTCCCACACTTCCTTCACAAGTCTGTAAAAATCTTCATTGTCACACGTCTTCAAAAGCTGTTAATAGCTTCGTTTTGCTTTACTTGCGGATAGCTAGGAACAGAACAGCTGAAAGAAAAGTATAAGTATTTTATATAGATGCAAAAACGAAAAACCACCTGTGTGCACACTACAGGTAACTGGCGAGATTCTTGGTGATCTCTTTATGGAGTTACAAAGGTGGAATCGAGGCACAGTTACGGTGACAGGTAACTCTAATCTAACAACTTTCCTAAACTGATCACCGATCGTGTCCCAAGCCCTCAATATTTGGCTGCAATACCCTCAAAGAATATGGCTGTACCTCCACTCCCATAGCTTAAGAATCCCCTGGTATAAGAGATAGTCACAGAGCTTAGTCTGACTTCTGGAGGTTAAATACTAGGAGGAAATATGGCATCACAAGACCTCTGTTGCAACAATTCACTTTTATTATATTGTGCTTTCATCTTTAAATAGCTGTAAACTACTGACCTTCACGTAGATGAAGATGTAACACATGATGGTGGCAATTAGAGGTATGAAGTAGGTCATTAGAATGTGGAACTTCCGCAAAATCTTGTTCTTGATGGCGAGAGTCACAGTATATGCGTCGAACATAATTTCGATGAAAATCGGCTGCGAAAATAGATTTAAATCACTTTGGGAGATTTAAATATACTAAATATTTAATAAACTTTAACCAATAAATTTAATAAGTTTGATTCGTACAATTATTTAATCCTTGTCATTATGTCTGTAATTTATGAATACACACAAAGATTATTTGGTATGCCTCAAAATGTCTTAAAATGATGAAAATTCAATTCTTATTTAATAAACTGTTCTATTCACCTGGACTTAATAAACTATTTTCTTTAATAACATCTTGTATTTAATGAGTGTGTGTATATATATATTTCTAATTTAATATTATTGAAAGATGGCGAACATCTTAGAAAGTAGATCAGCCTGGGGAGGGACAAGCATCTGGTGATGAGGTAAAGTGCATCATGAGCATCGATGTCTTCAATCCTCTCGTTCATCCTCCTCAGGTCAGTGATCTTCTTACCAAGGATCTCGTCGATGGCATTCCTTCCAAGAGGAGCACCTAGGAGTGTGCTGTCCTCAGGGTTGGTTGTATGAATGTCAGGCAAAACAACCTTTATTCGCTCTATTGTGTGCTGGGTGATGGAGGTTATTTCGCACTTGGAAGAGTTCAGGGTAATGCCTAGACTTGCTCCTTGCTCTTGAATTATTCTTATGTCATCCAGGAGGGAGTCTGGGGAGCCAGCTAGAGTACCATCGTCCAAAAGCCAAATGTTGAGCTCACTGGACAGGTTATCGGTGACTTCCTTGATGACTAGGCAGAAAAGAAAAGGAGCAAGGGGGTCACCCTGTTGGACACCTTCTTGTGATTCAGTTTCATGTTCCCCAAATAGCAGAGTTTGATTCTTGCTGTAGCATAAGTTTACAAACGGGTAGAGGGAAGGAAAAAGGCGATGAACCGCACAGAATACTGCATCCCTTCTAACCAGATTAAAAACATTTTTGAAGTCCAGTTTTATCAGGGCTTTTTCATCTGTAATGTTGACAATGTAGGCTCTAGCTGCATGAGCCGCTGCCTCACACCCTTGGGGAATGCCAAACCCAAGCTGTTTTGGCTTCAGCATGTCTGCTGCTGCGTGACTAACTGTTCTGGCAGCAGCTATAGCTACGAGGCGCCAGAATGAATTGCCCACAACAATCAGTCTGATTCCTCTATCCTTTTTCCACAGGGCACAGAGGGTAGCGCCAAAAAAGAGAGAGGCCGTATGGTCTCTGGTATGTTGCCAGCTAGACATGTGTTGGAGAATCTAGTTAGTTTCATCATGAGGCCCTGTGCAATGTCTCCCAGTGCAGGGTTGAGCATTTGTTTGATGTGGTTGGGTCTTAGTCCTGTGAACCCGCCTGCTAACCCTGGTGGGAAGGATAAAGCTGCTTTATGCACCACGGATTCGACCACACACACGGGTTCAACTCTGATGACATCGACTAGTGGAACACTGTCGTCACGTGGAGCTCTGGGTGGGTGTTTTTCTCTCAGGTCTTGTGCTGTATCACAGTCTCTGGTGGCAACTGTGTCCATGCTGGTGATAACTCTGATCGCCCATATTGTGTTGCCTTCTTCTATTTCCTTGCTGACTGTTGCTCTGATTTTGGAATATATCAGGCCTCTCTTTTTTGGTGCCTCCCTCTGTGCTCTCAAAAAGAAGGACGAAGGAATCAGGCCAATCGCTGTTGGCAACACTCTCCGACGCCTGATTGCCAAGGCTGCTACGAGGGTTGTCAGCCAGCAAGCGGCTGAATTGCTGAAACCAATCCAGCTAGGATTTGGAATCCCCCAAGGCTGTGAAGCGACTGCCCATGCAGCACGAGCAAACATCACCAACATTTCTGATGAAAAGGCCCTGCTCAAACTGGACTTTAAGAATGCCTTCAACATGGTCAGAAGAGATGCAGTACTTTGTGCCGTACATCGCCATTTCCGGCCCCTCTACCCGTTCATACTATCGTGCTACAGTGGTAAGTCAAAACTGCTCTTTGGTGAACATGAAATCAGATCATGTGAAGGTGTTCAGCAAGGTGATCCTCTTGCTCCTCTTCTTTTCTGCTTAGTCTTAAAAGAAATCACCGAAAGCTTGTCCAGCGAGTTCAACATCTGGTTTTTGGTTGATGGCACTATAGCTGGCACCGTAGACGACCTCTTGGCAGATATCAGGAAAATAAGGGAGCAAGAAGTAAGCCTGGGTTTCGTCCTGAACCCTTCCAAGTGTGAAGTAGTCTCCTCCAACCCAGACATCGTAGCTAGAATAAGGTCTGCCTTGCCTGGAGCCCATGTCATTAGGGCCGAGAACAGCACCCTCCTTGGTGCCCCCCTCGGGTCTAACGCCATTGAGGAGATCCTTGACAAGGAAATCGCAGACCTTAGGAAGATGGAAGACAGAATAGGTGACATCGATGCCCACGATGCTTTTTATCTCCTCACCATATGCCTATCCCTTCCGAGGCTAACCTACTTTCTGAGGTGCGCCCCATCTTACGACAACCGAAAGCTTGAAGAGTATGACCTCTTACTGAAGACCATGCTGGAAAAAGTTGTTAACCTCTCCCTCAACGAGTGCCAGTGGAAACAAGCCACTCTTCCTGTTAGGCTCGGTGGTTTGGGTGTCCGCACCGCCACCCAAATTGCTGTCCCAGCCTTCCTGTCTTCCTCCTCAGCATCAGATGACCTGGTTAAGGAAATTCTACCTGACACCCTCAGTGATGTAGCGGGGATACAGGACCCCCACTACACGGAATGCGACACGAAATGGGGTGCCATGGCAGACCCAGCACTCAGACCAGCCATGCTGAAAGCCAAGAAACAATCCAGTTGGGACAGCCCCATTGCAGACAAAGAAGCCACAGCTTTGCTGGAGGCAGCAACAACCCCAGTGATCGTGCACGCCTCACAGCTGTGCAGGCTCCCCATGCAGGGGACTTCCTTTTGGCAGTCCCTATGTCTGCGACAGGCACACGTCTTGATCCGCAGGAGCTCCGTATTGCAGTCGCTCTCCGTCTTGCTGCCCCTATCCACACTGTTCATAGGTGTATTTGCGGCGAGGCAGATGCTGACGAATATGGATTGCATGGCCTGCACTGTGGAAAATCTGGTGGTTGGCACACTAGACACGACGAAGTCAACGACATCATTAAAAGAAGCCTTGCCTCTGCTCAGTGTCCAGCGGAGAGAGAGCCCCGCAACCTTCTGAACCGTGACTCTGTTAGCTTTGCCGGCCGACCAGACGGAATCACACTGCGTCCGTGGAAGGGTGGCAGACAGTTGGCATGGGACTATACTTGCGTATCCACCCTGGCAGCCACATACATCAACCTCTCTGTCGGCACTGCAGGAGCTGCGGCGACACACAGAGAAAGAGACAAGTCAGCCAAGTACAGGCAATTAGATCATCGGTACAACTTCGTTCCAATAGGGTCTGAGACCCTAGGCCCATGGGGAGAGAGTGCAAGAAGGTTTCTTAAGGATCTTGGTTCCAAGCTCATTGACACCACAAGAGACCCTAGAGCGGCAAGTTTTCTCTTTCAGCGCTTCAGTGTCGCGATCCAGAAGGGGAATGCTCCTGCATCCTCGGTTCCTGCCCGACGTCGGAGGAGTTCGAGGAAACTACAGCCTCTAGGAAGCGAGGCTGTAGATTTCCTCGAACTTCCTCTGTTTGTGTCCTCTTAATGTTCACTTTTTGTATACAATCAGATATGTAACTGTATAACCTTGCTAATAATGTGTACACCATAAAAAAGGGGGGTGGTAGGAGAAGCGAACATCTTATGTATTCAGAGTTAAGGCAAGTTTTTCCCTGAATGCTCTGTGTTCCCTTCTCTGAGGCTGTGGGTCCCTATAATTGCACCAAAGGTGGTACCCCCCTTAATACATTATATATATATATATATATATATATATATATATATATATATATATATATATATATATACATATATATATATAATATATATATATATACTATATATATATATATATATATATATATATATATATATATATATATATATATATATATATTATATATTTTTTTATGTGTGTGTGTGTGTGTGTGTGTGTGTGTACTCACCTAGTTGTACTCACCTAGTTGTGCTTGCGGGGGTTGAGCTCTGGCTCTTTGGTCCCGCCTCTCAACCGTCAATCAACAGGTGTACAGTTTCCTGAGCCTAATGGGCTCTATCATTACACTTGAAACTGTGTATGGAGTCAGCCTCCACCACATCGCTTCCTAATGCATTCCATTTGTCAACCACACTCTGACACTAAAAAAGTTCTTAACCTCTTAGTTGTGTGTGTGTGTGTGAAAAGCTGCATGAACGCGCAAGCCATAGATCACTAAGAACTCTTTTGACCCGGCCAGGATTCGAACCCATGCCGTCCAGGATCACCCCTAATCCTTATAGACGATCATTGGTGCGGTGCGGTGGTCACGGTACTTATAGTTGATCCTGGACGGCATGGGTTCGAATCCTGGCCGAGTCAAAGAGTTCTTAGTGATCTATGGCTTGCGCGTTCATGCAGCTTTCTCACACACACACACACACACACACACACACACACACACACACACACACACACACACACACACACACCACACACACACACACACACACATACACACACACATATATCATATATATATATATATATATATATATATATATATATATAACTGAAAACTCACACCCCAGAAGTGACT
>WNGS01042707.1:7587508-7604733 GCA_020271785.1 Procambarus virginalis
GGGGGAAAGTCAAATCACGACACAGGTGAGAGTGATGGTGTTGTAAGGACCGCACAAGGTAGCAAAGACAGTTGCGATCTCAGTGGTCATGGAGAGACAGGAAGCCAGTGTCAACGTACAAGCTGAGAGAAGGAGATGAACAAAAGGAACCAGAGTGAGGCACAACCCAGTATGGTGCAAAGGATCAAGACGGCGAAGAGTAGAAGGAGAAGCAGAAGAGTAAGCAGAGCAAACATAATCGAGTTTAGACAGTATAAGAGGAATGCAAAGAGAGGAGCGTGCGCTTATCCGCTCCCCAAGAAGTATGGGACAAAACCTTAAGTAGGTTATGGGCCTTAGAGCATTCAACTCGGAGGTAGGAGATATGGGCTGACCAAGACAAACGAGTGTCAAAGATTAACCTCAAAAGCTTAACGGAATCTTTATACAAAAGAGGATGACCATAAAGCAACAAAGAGGGACGAAGAACGACATGCTTCCGAGTAAAAGTCATAGCACAAGTGTTAGTTGCAGAAAACTTGAAGCCATGATTGGTCGCCCAAGACGACACGGCATCAATCGCAAGTAGAATCCACCGTTGAAGGAGAGGCGAATCATCACCTCCAAAGCAAAGAATAAGATCGTCGACATAGAGAGCGGAGAAGATGCCAGAAGGCAGGGAGGAAAGAAGACCATTGAAGGAAACCAGAAAGAGAGTAGTGCTCAGAACACTACCTTGGGGGTTCACTTTCATATTGCCGAAAAGACGCAGAGAGAGTGGCACCAAGTTTCACTCTAAAGGAACGACAAGAGAAGAAGCTTTGGAGGAAGAGAGGGAGATTACCACGAATACGAAAAGAACGAAGTTGGGACAGAATATGGTATCTCCAGATGGTGTCGTAAGCCTTTTCCAGGTAAAAAAGGACAACAACATCGGAGGTCTTCGCAGCAAGGACAGTACAAATATAGACCTCCAAGTTCACCAGGACATCAGTCGTGCTGGCTGCAGCACTAGCGAAAACCAAATTGAGAAGGAGAAAGGTGGTGATAGTGTTAAAGAACCACATCAGACAAACATTGACCATACGTTCAAAGAGTTTGCAGACACAACTCGTGAGGGCAATAGGGAGGAAGTCCTTAGGGGATGTCCCAAGAGACCCTGGTTTCGGAATAGGGAGTACAACGCTATCGAGCCAGTCCTCAGGGACTGACGACGACTCCCAAACCTGGTTATACAGATTCAGTACATACTGAGACGTTCATGGAGGGAGATGGCGAAGCATCTCATAATGAATGTCATCAGAGCCCACTGCTGTAGAACCGCAAAGGGTCATGGCAGACAAGTTCAGAGAGAGTGAGAAGGGATCGTTATAGGGAAGTCGGAGAGGAGTGCGGAAATCTAAGGGATGAGATTCAAGAACAGGCTAACGAAGAAGAAAAGGACTGAGGAAGATGAGAACCGGAGCTAACAGTTGAAAAGTGGGAATCCAGTTCAGTTGTCACCTTCAGTGGGTACCACAAGAGTACCATGGAGGTGAAGAATCGGCGAGACATCCGGAATTAACTTACCCACAATCTTGCGGATCTTCTTCCAGATCTTTGGCAAAGGAGTATCAGACGTAATGGTGGAATCATAAGATTTCCAACTCTCACGTTTAGCTGTACGGATGGTCCTACGGGCTACCGCACTTGCCTTCCTAAACAAAATAAAATAATCAGTCATCTGACGGCGTCGGAGTTTCTTCCAGGCTACACGCTTACAGTGGACAGCTCGAGCACAGACTGCATTCCACCAGAGAACGCACTTCCGCGTGCCCCGGGAGGTAGAGCGAGCAGAGGGCAGCGTCGAAGATGGTGTCATAAAAAAAGGAGGGCGTGAGGTAGAGGCAGAGTGGAGAGGTTGAATAGAGTAGCATGGAGAGTGAATAGGTTCCAGTCAGCCTTGGCACACTGCCACCTAGGGAAGGAGCAGGGAGGGTGAAAAGATAAAAGGAAACAAGGATGGGAAATGGTCACTGTTATGGAGGTCATCAAGAACCCACCACGTGAGATCTAAGTAAAGAAACGACGAGCAGAGAGAAAGATCAAGACAGGAAAGGGTGCGAGTTCAAGAGTCCACATGAGTGGGCTTACCAGAATTCAGAAGAGTCAGGGAAAAAGAGAGAACAAACAGTTCGAGAAGGTGGCCTCAGGTGTTTGTCAGAACATCACCCCAGAGGGCATGTCGACAGTTGAAATCACCCAACAGAAGCATATGCTCTGGGAAGGACTCCAGGAAGTGCTTAAGATTAGGAAGCGAAAACGGGACATTTGGGAGGAGATAAATGGAACAGATCGTATACTATTTACTCACAAAGACACGGGCTGCAAAACATTGGATAGGCGTTGGAAAAAGTAAGTGGACAAAGGGAATATCTGTACGAATCAAGAGAGCAGAAGAGTTATGGGGCCCCAGCAAAAGCTTGAGGGGAGGGGGGAGATGGGGAGAGAAAGGAATAACCTCGAAAGTGACCAGGACGAGCACCAAGCATCGGCTCCTGGAGACAAACACAAAGTGGTGAAAACTGTGTAATCAGAAGTTGGAGTTCATGGAAGTTGACATAAAATCTACGAATATTCCATTGAAGAATAGACATTACGAAAAAGAGAAAGGACAGCAACAGAGAACAATGAAGAAACAAAGGTAAAGAAGAACACAGTATATTAAACTAAGCTCAGGATCAGGATTAGGGTCAGCAAAATCAGGGTTAGGGGGCATGGGTAAACTTAGTAAGGATGGAGGGAAGGGAGTGGGAGGACAGACCAGAGGCAGACGGAAGGGGTCCGGAGGAGGAGGGGCTGTCAAGGACCGCAGGAGGAGGGGAACAGAAACCGGGGAGCGCACCTCGGCAAGGGCAGCAACCGAGAGGGAATCGGGGGCTAAAGAAACTTCTATAGCTGGGACAGGGGGGCCCGACCACCGAAATGGGAGGAGACGTAGCGATAGTCAGAGGTGGGGGGGGAGGCGAGGAAGAAAGCATCGCCTTCTTACCCGCCAGGGAGGACGAAGGAGAGGGGCCAGCTTTATGTTTCTGACTCAAAGAGACAGGTGTTCCAGCAACAACGTACTGGACGACAGACTCAATAGTCTCAACAGGATAAGAAGATCGGGAGCGAACAACATGAAGAATGCTTGTAGGATGATGGACAACAGCCTGGATAGACTGGCAGCGTGGAGGGCCAAGAGACTGGGGGAAAGGTTAGGAAAAGGGGGGAAAACTCCAGATGGAGAACCAGGATGGAGACCCTTCAGGATAGATCGTAAAGGAACAGGGAAGGAAGCGGTGGGCATGTCCGGGTCTAAGGCATGGAAACAGTTGTGTGACTGAGTAAGATGGGAAGGACGAGGAGAGATAGAATGCAACGCACGAGCATAAGATACACCAGCGAAAGGGTGGAGACGGCGAACTTGGTGTCTCGCTTCAGGAAAAATCAAACGATCCCGGTGTTTCACGTAGAGGATGGCTTCCTCAAGCTTGAAATGAATACACGTGCGGGAGAAGGTAGGGTGGGCCTCACCGCAATTGAGGCAGCGAGACCGAGAAGAAGAGCACTCTGTCTTAGAATGGCCTTCGTCCCCACACATGGGGCATAGAGAGACAATACTTGTGCATTTGAGGGCATCATGCTCGAACTTCCAGCACTTATTACAAAGTCTAGGAGAGTGGATGTTCTTCTGAACGGAGCACCTGGCACCAGCAAGAATGATAGAGGGCAGAAGGGTCCTACTATTGAAGGTAATTTTCACAACTCGAAGGGGCTGATGGCGACGACCACGAGGGGGTCGAGTGAACGTGTCCACCTGGAGGATAGGATGACCTTGGGCTTCGAGGATATGTTTAATATCCTCGCGGCAGTCCTTGAGGTCCCTAACACCAGTTGTAACATGTTGCAGGAAGAGAACAGTGCCAACACTGGCATTTAACCGAGCGTTTTTGGAGACCTGAACAGGGGTCTCCCCAATGCAGGACAATGCAGCTAAGCGGGTAGCTGCATCCTGAAAAGCAGCAGCGACGACACGTGTACCGAAACAGGTTGGGTTAAAACTAACAGAGGCATCTACCGAATCAACAAGGTGTTTATGGAGGGAGAAATCGTCAGAAGGTGTAGAATCCAGATGGTGGAGATCAAAGTATTTAGCCCACGAAGCAGGACCAAACAAGGTGTTGTATGTATTAGTATGGGAAGGGATCGTGCAAATGCGGCCGTGGCGGAGACGGTGTTGAAAACCCCCAGATAGAGAGGGGGTTAAAAGGTGCAGTAGTCACGATGAGAGACTGAGCCGTGCCAGGGGACGAGGTGGTCACAGCTGGGGAATTGGGGGTCGACCCTACCACAGAGGAGGGAGGGGAGCTGGGAGGAGTAGTCAGGAGGGTCAAAGGAAGAGCTAGGTTTGGGCCCAATGTAGCGGGGGCTACAGAGCCCGGTCTTCCAACACAGTCCGGCTTGGGGGCTTGGTCGCCCACCCCACGAGCCTAAGGAGTTATAAGAGGATCATTATTCAGCGGCATGGAAAAGAGGATGTAATACTTTCATTCACGAATGAGCCCTCGTACCCACCATGGAGCCACAATTAGAGAATAGGACACCCAACAAGAGACAGGCTGGGGCCCCCGCAGGGGTGCGTTATGAGTATATGCCCCAAAATCGCCCCCTCGCTCGCGACGTTGGGTACCACAGTTCTACGGGTGAGAGAGTGTGCGTCCCAAAACAACTGGGCGTCAAAACAGAAGATGTCCGAAGAATAATCAAGACTGGCAAAAGATCGGCGGGAAATGACAATTAGCAAGAAGAGGGCGAGAAAGATGAAACATAAGGAAAAGAAAAAGACTTCCAGCACAATTTGTGTAGACAGCAGCAGGAGCATAAGGCTTTAAAAGGACAGAGGACTGTTCCATGGAGCATCACACTCCGGCAGCCGCCCACCATGCTCCCTCACGACGACAACGGGCTGGAAGGAGGCACCGCTTGAAAACTAAACGAGAATTTCAAACATGAACTGTAATAAGTTATTCATTGGCCCATGCCTCTTCGTAATTCATTAAGCTTACACCTTCTTTCTGTCATTTTAATTTCTTCCTGTACTTAGTTCTTCTATTTTATTTTATTTTTAGTTATCATTTTATTGTTTCTTATAAGCCTACACCATTGATCTTCATTTTAACAAAAACTTTTTGCCACTTCCAACTTTTTCTATTCCTGAATTATTCCTCACATTACAAACAGCCATACAGACCTACTCTTATTTCCTGGGGCCTAGGCAGCTGCGGGCCCTAGATACTATTTTGACCAAATATAGGTAGAAATTTGGGGAAGATAGGTCCCAGAGGTTAATCCCCAAGCTTTTGTTAAACACGGGCTGTGAGGTTGATTGCACTATATCCCTACATGTTTATATATATCCACAAGATAGTAAACCACTGACCAAATTGAATAACTCATTACAATACCTATTAAGAGCCATGGCGCAGATGGTGTGCATATGGACTTGATGGAGAAGCACGTGACTCGTGAAGGCTACCCAAAGGAGCATTTTTGGGATGTTTTTACTGTGCATGAAGATTTCGATGACCCTAGCGACCATCAGGGGCAAGGTGAAGCAACACATAGGGATGAGGCAGATCGTCAGGTTGACGACGAAGGCCGTCTGGTGGTTGCTGCGTAGCTTCTTGCAGCTCAGGGTCACCACCACCACCATCACATTCGCTGAGGTGTGAACTGTCTGTTAAGTCAGGTTTCTCTCGGCTTGTTTAACTCTACCTCAGCTCTTGAAACATGTTTTTGCTATTCGGAATAGTAACCTTGGGGTTCTCCCCCCTATCTTAACGATATTTGCGATTACTACTAGTAAGCAGTGCAGAAATGTTATCTTTTACACACTAAAATATTTAATCCTAGAAGGGATAACATCACCCTGTTCCTCTTAATATTTAACTCAACAAGTTGATGGCTCCAATTTTTCTCTATTGCAGAGTCGGTAAATTCTGACAATAAAATCCTGTTTTGATAAGCAAAATGTCGGACCAGTCAAATTGAGGAATTTTATTGGCATTTTAGTAATTATTTAAAATTTAAAATGCAGCGTACTGTGCAATATATCACTAATGGCAGCAAATACTATATAGAAATTATATAAATACTCTTCACAGTAATTAAATATTATATATCTTTACTATAAGAGTGTCTCTCTCTCTCTCTCTCTCTCTCTCTCTCTCTCTCTCGAACTCTTGGATGGCTTAATCTTTATCAATCAATCTCTCTCTCTCTCTTTTCTCTGTCTGTCTGTTCAAAGTTGAAGGCCTAGCGGTTACCATGAAGTGATTCCGAGGATAAACAATCCCACGGCCCGGTCTCTGTACTGTATCATGTACTGTAATTTGTAATTCAAATCTACTATTTAAATTAATACAAAAATAATGTGGTGGCAGAAGAAATTTCTCATATAGACAAAGAATAACATTTTTTTTATATTCTTATTTTCTTCATGCTTATAGATCGTCAATAATTTACCAGACATAGTACCCATACACTGCTACATCATATTTATGTCATAATGTGAACATTGAGCATTACATCACACTACTAGTCACTGTCCATTGTGTCATATTTGTGTTCCTTTAGTAAGAAAACTTAAAGTTCTATCATAATGAGAAACAAATGCAAATTTTCTTTCAATTTACTCACCCACAGTTCCCACAACACAAATAACAATGTTGCAGATAGCTGTAAATAACAGGACCCCGGGAGTATAACGGCTGTTTACTTCTGAAGATGTGGAGGTGTTGAGACTGGTGGCTTCTGAAGATGCGATAGTTGGGGTCATTGCTAAGATCTCTGACACCTCCATCCTTCACTGCTTGTATCTTAAGTCTGACTTTACCTTCCTTTGGCTTTGGGTCTTCCTCCTGTGTGGGGGGGTTAGAAAGTTGATGTTTAGCGTTGGAAATAATTCTTTAGTTTGTGTGTACTCATCTAGTTGTGTTTGCGGGGGTTGAGCTCTGGCTCTTTGGGTTCGCCTATCAACAGTCAATCAATCAACTGATTTATTATTATTTTTTCCACACACACACACACACACACACACACACACACACACATTCCCAGGAAGCAGCCCGTAGCAGCTGTCTAACTCCCAGGTACTTCAACACCATTACAGAACTGGGACCCCCAACACCATCACATTACTTGGATACATAAAATCAAAAATATACTTTTCCAACGCAGTTATCTGAAGCAATGTGTATGCTTGACATATATCTTCTTTCATTACAATTTATATACAGGATGTTATAAATTAAGGCCACAATATAGCCCTAAACTGTGCTTATACAATTTAGTTTTAAGTACAATTCAATAGCCATAAATTCTTTAGGAAATGCATAAGGATCGATAACAATTTAATTCTGGGAATTAGAAAATCTTAGGAAGCAAGATTAAACGAACTTATTTTGTTAATAGCTGTAAATCTTAGAGTCAGAGGAGTGCCGAAACATGAAGGAATGCTTAAATTTACACTTAAACAAAATTGACTGTAAATAAAGTAAGACTCACGTGGTTTGTTTTTATGCTATAATTCAATATTTTAGGAGAGCTGTAAATATCAAAGGGTTAGTATGAAAAACGTCATCATTGTTTACTAGACGCATGGCATGCAGATATATCGTGTTTCTTGCTAACTATGATAACGGGTTGACAACAGGATACGGATATCCTGTCACAGCGTCTTCCCAGACGGAGATCAACCAGTTCGACATTTAAGCTTTTCCTACTAATGTTTTTATTTAATATACTCATCATATTTAATTAATAACTAATGCATATACTGAAGGAAAGTTACCTCACTTTTCTTATGAATTAAAATATTTTCAGAAATATCCAGCCCCTTCAGCCCGGGTGTCCATATCCAGCCACTTCAACAAGATGTCTAGATTCTCTCGAACCATCGACCACAAAGTGTACCAAGTTGCAACTTTATTAGAGAATGTCTAGAGCTCTCTAACGTGGTAAGTGTGTAGAGTCCCACTCTACCTGTGGATAACGCTACCTAGCCATTCACCTCACCCAGCATGGCTACGCTGGTAGTTAAAACTACGCTGGTAGTCATCCTAGGTGATCAACAGTCTCCCGTTGTCGTCCTAGAGGCTGTTATGACAACAGAAACTACATCAGAAGCGCCAGGACAAATATTCTCGAACCAAAAACACGTTATCAGAACTACAAGAGCTTGTAGTTCAACCCACCACAACTCCAGGGGCTCCCATCCTGGACCATCCATGTCTACCCATTAACCAGCAACAACAACTACAGCGGTGACACCTTCAACACCTGCATCTCAGTAACAAAAATAACCAACACGTGCAAAGTGGTTAGGCCACGAATCTGAATAACTCATCTCTAGCCTATTGTTCGAAGCTTACTACAGGATTTTTTGAATCCTTATTCTAGCACACTCATCTCATCCTAGCTCACTCACACTCAGTATACTCCAGCTTCACACTCACTATACTTCAGCTTCACACTCAGTATACTCCAGCTTCACACTCACTATACTTCAGCTTCACACTCAGTATACTCCAGCTTCACACTCAGTATACTCCAGCTTCACACTCCCTATACTCCAGCTTCACACTCAGTATACTCCAGCTTCACACTCACTATACTTCAGCTTCACACTCCCTATACTCCAGCTTCACACTCACTATACTTCAGCTTCACACTCACTATACTCCAGCTTCACACCCAGTATACTCCAGCTTCACACACAGTGTACTCCAGCTTCACGCACAATATACTCCAGCTTCATACACAGTATACTCCAGCTTCACACACAGTATACTCCAGCTTCACACACAGTATACTCCAGCATCACACACAGTATACTCCAGCTTCACACTCACTATACTCCAGCTTCACACACACTATACTCCAGCTTCACACACACTATACTCCAGCTTCACACACACACTATACTCCAGCTTCACACACACAATACTCCAGCTTTACACACACAATACTCCAGCTTCAAACACACTATACTCCAGCTTCACACACAGTATACTCCAGCTTCACACACACTATACTCCAGCTTCACACACACTATACTCCAGCTTCACACTCACTATACTCCAGCTTCACACACTCGCTATACTCCAGCTTCACATACAGTATACTCCAGCTTCACACACACTATACTCCAGCTTCACACACAGTATACTCCAGCTTCACACACACTATACTCCAGCTTCACACACAGTATACTCCAGCTTCACACACACTATACTCCAGCTTAACACACACTATACTCCAGCTTCACACTCACTATACTCCAGCTTCACACACACTATACTCCAGCTTCACACACAGTATACTCCAGCTTCACACACAGTATACTCCAGCTTCACACACAGTGTACTCCAGCTTCACACACACTATACTCCAGCTTCACACACACTATACTCCAGCTTCACACACACACTATACTCCAGCTTCACACACACAATACTCCAGCTTTACACACACAATACTCCAGCTTCAAACACACTATACTCCAGCTTCACACACAGTATACTCCAGCTTCACACACACTATACTCCAGCTTCACACACACTATACTCCAGCTTCACACTCACTATACTCCAGCTTCACACACTCGCTATACTCCAGCTTCACACACAGTATACTCCAGCTTCACACACACTATACTCCAGCTTCACACACAGTATACTCCAGCTTCACACACAGTATACTCCAGCTTCACACACAGTATACTCCAGCTTCACACACACTATACTCCAGCTTAACACACACTATACTCCAGCTTCACACTCACTATACTCCAGCTTCACACACACTATACTCCAGCTTCACACACAGTATACTCCAGCTTCACACACAGTATACTCCAGCTTCACACACACTATACTCCAGCTTCACACACACTATACTCCAGCTTCACACACAGTATACTCCAGCTTCACACACACTATACTCCATCTTCACACACACTATACTCCAGCTTCACACACAGTATACTCCAGCTTCACACACACTATACTCCAGCTTCACACACAGTATACTCCAGCTTCACACACTCACTACACTCCAGCTTCACACTCACTATACTCCAGTTTCACACACAGTATACTCCAGCTTCACACACACTATACTCCAGCCTCACACACACTATACTCCAGCTTCACACTCAATATACTCCAGCTTCTCACACACACTATACTCCAGCTTCGCACTCACTATACTCCAGCTTCACACTCACTATACTCCAGCTTCACACACACTATACTCCAGCTTCACACTCACTATGCTCCAGCTTCACACTCAGTATACTCCATCTTCACACACACTATACTCCAGCTTCACACTCACTATACTCCAGCTTCACACTCACTATACTCCAGCTTCACACACAGTATACTCCAGCTTCACACTCACTATACTCCAGCTTCACACACTCGCTATACTCCAGCTTCACACACAGTATACTCCAGCTTCACACACACTATACTCCAGCTTCACACACAGTATACTCCAGCTTCACACACAGTATACTCCAGCTTCACACACAGTATACTCCAGCTTCACACACACTATACTCCAGCTTAACACACACTATACTCCAGCTTCACACTCACTATACTCCAGCTTCACACACACTATACTCCAGCTTCACACACAGTATACTCCAGCTTCACACACACTATACTCCAGCTTCACACACACTATACTCCAGCTTCACACACAGTATACTCCAGCTTCACACACACTATACTCCATCTTCACACACACTATACTCCAGCTTCACACACAGTATACTCCAGCTTCACACACACTATACTCCAGCTTCACACACAGTATACTCCAGCTTCACACACTCACTACACTCCAGCTTCACACCACTATACTCCAGCTTCACACACACTATACTCCAGCTTCACACACAGTTACTCCAGCTTCACACACACTATACTCCAGCTTCACACTCACTATACTCCAGCTTCACACACACTATACTCCAGCTTCACACACAGTATACTCCAGCTTCACACTCACTATACTCCAGCTTCACACTCACTATACTCCAGCTTCACACTCACTATACTCCAGCTTCACACACTCACTATACTCCAGCTTCACACTCACTATACTCCAGCTTCACACACTCACTATACTCCAGCTTCACACTCACTATACTCCAGCTTCACACTCACTATACTCCAGCTTCACACACACACTATACTCCAGCTTCACACTCACTATACTCCAGCTTCACACACTCACTATACTCCAGTTTCACACTCACTATACTCCAGCTTCACACACAGGAAAGGCTCGACCCCACGGTGACAATCAACTCAACTGCTATCAGCACCAGCGCCAACCTTCCTCTAAGTCTTCTGGAGTAAGACTGAGTCTGATCTTGCCAGGTCTTCGGTTATGTCTCCTTAACCCAAATATTCATTTCAAAAAAGATTACTGATCGTATAGCCACGTGAAAGTTGACTATTCAGTCTGTCACGTGACTGATTGGATAGTCACGTGACTCTTGTATCGAATTTTCTAGAAGGATTCCCCATTTTGCAAACATATTGATGAGTGAATTAAATGTTATAATTCACGTTTATTGTGGTTGATAATTGATGTGACTCTGGCGTGGATCACCTAGTTCCTCCGTGCTCCAGTGACAGCCCGAGGGAGGATCAAAATTCCAGTTGGGAAGCAGTTAGTTGCTTCTGGAATCTTTCCTTATTGTGGATAGCGCTTGTAGCTTGGCTGATAGAGCGACCGTCTCCCGTGCTTAGGGTCCGTGGTTCAACGCTCGTAGTGTCCAGATGAAGGAAAGTACTACATATATACACAAATGAAAATGTTCGTTTTGTTCAAAATCGCTAATCTCCGAATATTCGTCACCGGTTGTTTTGAAATTTTGACACAACGTTCCATTCGCATACGAGCGTGTTTTTATATACTTACTATATACATGCCTCACCTGTGACAGGTAAAAAACATGGATTTTTTGTTTAAACAGCGCCATCTGTTGGACGTAAAATCAACACACGCTGTAATCTTCAAAAGTTCTTCACAGATTGCTTTGAAATTTTGACATAATGTTGCACTGGTATACGCGCATGTTTTTATATACCCACTATATAGATGCCACACCTGTGACAGGTAAAAACATGTTTTTTTTAACTGTTTTTCATGAGGGAATAGTGGGGAGGACGGGAGGGGGGAATGCTGGGGGAGGACGAGGGGACGGGGGAGGGTTGCTGTGGCTCAGCAACGCGTGGCCGGGTACAGCTAGTGTGTGTGTGTGTACTCACCTATTTGTACTCACCTATTTGTGCTTGCGGGGGTTGAGCTTTGGCTCTTTGGTCCCGCCTCTCAACTGTCAATCAACTGAACTGTGTGTGTGTGTGTGTGTGTGTGTGTGTGTGTGTATATATATATATATATATATATATATACATATAATAATATATATATAATATATATATATATATATATATATATATATGCGCCTTGCCGCCCCTATCTCCACCGAGCACCGGTGTATTTGCGGCCAGGCACGGGCAGACCAATACGGCAGCCATGGTCTCATCTGTCGTAAGACACAGGGAAAGATTGCCAGACACGAGGCAGTCAATGACATCATCAAGAGAAGTTTGGCTACAGCTGGGTGTCCAGCACAAAGGGAACCCCAGCTGTGCAGACCTGACAACAGCCAAAAACGCCCAGATGGAGTCACCCTGCAGCCATGGAGGGAAGGTAAACAGGTCGTATGGGATTACACCTGTGCATCTACATTGGCTGATACCTATTTACGTTACAGCTCAGCGGAGGGAGGTGGGGCAGCCACCTTCAGGGAGACCCAGAAAATCCACAAGTACAGAAACCTAGAACGTTGTTACAGGTTCGTGCCGATAGGCTCAGAGACTCTGGGCGCCTGGGGTAAATGTGCACTCAAGTTTTTAAAGGAGGTTGGTGAGGAACTCATTGGGAAAACTAGAGACCCACGAGCAGCCAGTTTCCTATTCCAGCGCTCAGTGTCGCAGTGCAGAGGGGAAATGCGTGCTGTATCCTGGGTACGCACCCAACCTCCGAGGAGCTGGACGAGGTCTTCGAACGCTGATTGTTTAATTGTTATATATTGGTGTGTGGTGTGTGTTCTCTGTAAACTGTAGCATTGCAATAAAATAAAACAAAACATACAAAAAAATAATAGGGGTGGTAGGAGAAGAAAAGAATAAAGTATTCAGTGAGAATCCACAAGATCTTCTCTGAATGCTCTTTGTTTTCTTCTTCGAGGATGTGGGTCCCTGCAATTGCACCAGAGGTGGTACCCCTAATAAATAAATAANCCCGCTTCAGCGAGGCCTCTCAGGCTTTCGGACTCACCATCAGCCTGAAGAAAACACAAGTCATGGACAAGGAGTGGACTCCCATCTCTGACATCGGCATCTCCGATTCAAACTGGAAGTTGTTCACGACTTCGTGTACCTGGCTCCACAATCTCTCTGACTCCCTCTCTCTAGATACGGAGCTAAACAAACGCAATCGGTAAGGGCATCTACTACCATGTCCAGACTGACAAAGAGAGTGTGGGACAACAACAGGCTGATTGAGTATACTAAGATTCAGGTTTAACAGAGCCTGTGTCCTGAGCACTCTCCTTTATGGCAGTGAGTCTTGGACACTCCGCGCCCATCAGGAAAGACAGCTGAAGTCCTTCCACATGCGCTGCCTTCGACACATCTTGGACATCACCTGGTAGGAAAGGTGACAAACAACAACGTCTTGGGGAGAGCAAGATCACCAGCATAGTACACAATGCTGAAACAGAGGACGAATGCGCTGGCTCGGGCACGTTGTGCGAATGGCACGGCAGGATCCTCCAAGGATCTCCTGTATGGAGAGTTGATGCAGGGAAAGCGTCCAACAGGCAAGCACCAGCTACGGTACAAAGACGTATGCAAAAGGGACCTGAAAAGCCATGGACGTCAATCTTGCTATATGGGAGACACTGGTTGCAGACCGTTCAGCCTGGAGGCAGTCTGTTCAAAGAGGTCTCTCCAAGTTCGAGGAGTCACTTGCCAAGGAATCGGAGGCAAAGAGACAGAATGAAAGCCGGTAGCCAGGAAGACAGACCAGAATCGGACTTCGTTTGTGCTCGGTGTGGGATGGACTGCCACTCTCGGATTGGCCTCATCAGTCACACCAGACGCTGCACCAGGATTGACAACCAGAGCGCAACTCCATAGTCTCCCGAGACTGAAGGATGCCTGCTACTACTACTACTATATATCATTGCTAGTATATTTTCTTGGGTCCTCCAATTGTTGTGGGGCCCATTGCGTAATGACTGAATCCTTAACAGTCTAAAGTTATCTAATCCTCATCTCTCTTCCACGTGCTACTTAGTCGTAATAGCTTAGTGCTTTCCTCCGATAATTACATGATCTTTAATCACCAGTTCTTTTTGATCACCAGAGGTAAGGTATCTATCAGGGAAAGTGCCAAGGCATTACGACTATACAGCACTTGGAATGGGTCATGATAAGAATTTGGGATGGGATGGTTAAAAGGAATGGTTCAGAGCCACTTGCCATCCTCCCCTTCCTTCCCCCCCCCTTTCTGCCTTTCCTTTCTCTCTCCTCTCGTTCCGCATGATATGATACTTCTGAGGGAATAATGTATCTGTCGGGACTCCTGTTAGTCTAGTTTTGATTTATGTTTTTCAACCCATTTAGTTTGTTGCTCGGGTCTTTGTCGTTTCTCGTCGTTCTTTGCTGTTTACTCTCAGGTCAGGGAATATGTAAATAATGGTATATTCATCAAGATTTTTTAGCTTTGGTGTATGTCACGTTTCTTCTGTGCTCGAGAGTTACAATGGTAACGCGTCCCACGTTTGCCTTAGGCTTACCTAACTTTCCTACCTAGGAAACGCTTAGATCTTCCACTTCGTCTATAAATTACAAAGGTATGTTTGCGCAAAAGTGGGTGTGTTTTGGCTGTACCAAGCAAGCATACCAGAGGGAGCCAGAGGATGACGGAGAGGACCCAGATCAGCACCAGCTGCAGAGCCACCGCAGACGACCTCAGCATCCTCCTGAAGACCACTGGGGACCTCAGCGCCACGACCCTGCACAACCAACACTGTCTTTATACATAGTCATAAAACCATTTCTGTCTAAGATCCTAGATGGGAGTATATGCATAAAGATATACATTCATATATGCATAAATACATGAATTCATACTTACTTTCACGCATAAAGACATCAGAGAGGGAAGAAATAGGTTAGAAATGTAGTTCCTTGCGTGCTTTACACTCCAGCTGTTTTCCTTCATTGACGGACCATACTATTAATATCAAGTGAGTAAACGCCTTTTTTTTTAACGATCTCACATCCTCAGGTATTTAAATGAATGATCACTTCCAGCACTTCATCATTCATTTTTATTTCAAACAGAATTTCCTTCACTCTCCGTCATCATAACTGACTGGTGTCCACATTCACTTTTAAAGAGATTTTATTTGAGTTATGTGAATGATATGTGTTAAAGTGAACATTTACAGGAAGTTTACATAACTTACTCATTTCTTAAAGATCTGCATCATCAGCATGCATTCAATTGATCTCGTTCCAATTATTAATTTTAGGCCTAAATGCTAGGGTTTATACAACTCTCTAACTTATTTATTTCTTACTTATTAAATTTCTAATATTTATTCCTACTTCTAATTTAATATCTCTATTTATTGCCACTATGTCGTTTTCAGGGTCTATTCACAATTTATTATTCAAATTACACACTATAACTATTCTGTATCTGATGGATAGAGTCAGAATCTTATTCTCTAAATAATTATCAAAAGAAGGCACCAAGCCGGGATGGCTATGTAGCACCATCAAATGTGCAGAATAATCAGAGGGCGCTAAATATTACCAAGGATGCCAATATGAGAACAGAAACGCATAAGGTGAACGATATCAAAAGTATCCGATTCACCAAGAATTTTATTGAGGGACAAGTGACCGTGGGAGACAGTCGGAAAGTAAGACACACGCTCGTCCTGGAAGTCAGGACATTCGACAACGATATGCACAACTGTAAGAGGGACAATGCAGTTACGACAATAAGGAGCAGGGCGGCACTCCATCAAATGTCCGTGAGTTAAGCGCAAATGGTTAATATGCAACATTGCCAGAGCCGTTTGTCACTGCCGGTTATGGTGGAAGGAGAAAAGGCCACAGGGACACACTGCTCTTAAGAGTACGGAATTTGTTAGCAGTAACAGAAGACCAGCAATCCTGACAACGGGCAAGGATGGAGGAGTGAATAACTGGGTAAAAGTCGGAATAAGGCATATCTTTACAGGAGATGGGACGAGTGCGGATAGCTTCCTTATCGGCAGTGTCCGCACGCTCATTTAAAGACACACCAATATGGCTGGGAACCCAGCAAAATGTAACTGTCTTAAATCTACTGGAGATAAGAAACAGCCAATGTTGAATCTCGACTACCACCGGATGAACTGGATTTAAGGACTCCAGAGTCATGAGGACACTGCGAGAGTCAACTACAACAACAAAGGAGAAAGCAAAAGCGGGAAGCAGCGGGAAAGCAAAAGACGAAGAGCATAGAGAATAACATAAAGTTCTGCTGCGAAGATGCTAGTCTCTGGAGGCAGGCGACACATATAAGTGAAGTCAGGAAAAACAACAGAGTAGCCTACACGGTCTGCAGACTTAGGCCTATGCGTGAAGATAGAAATGGAGCTGGAGTGGGAAGAATAATGGTCAAGGGAAAAGGAGTTTCAGAACTGTAGGAGGGGTAAAAGCTTTAGTACTGTGGATCAGTGATTTACAATATTTGGGAAGGGGACCCTCTACGGGGCAAGGATGGAACAACACGAGAGAAATATTAGTATACTAACCGAAAGAGAATTTGCAGCCGAGACAACCGGACAGAAAGAGGGAGGTGATGAAGGGAAACGGGAACTATAGGAGGGGAAAGTCAAATCACGACACAAGTGAGAGTGATGGTGTTGTAAGGACCGTGCAAGGTAGCAAAGACAGTAGCGATCTCAGTGGTCATGGAGAGACAGGCACCATACTGGGTTGGGCCTCAACTCTGGTTCCTTTTGTTCGTCTCCTTCTCTCAGCTTGTACGTTGACACTGGCTTC
>WNGS01042707.1:7619496-7634696 GCA_020271785.1 Procambarus virginalis
GTGAGAGAGGGTAGGGTAGGGTATTGGGTGAGGGACGTTGGGTATTGGGTGAAGGAGGGTAAGGTGGGATTTATTGCCAATTTAACTGTCAATTATTGATTTTCACGGAGTAATCAATTACAAACCACAACAGGTGACCGAGCCGCACTTGTCACCGGAGCTGGAGCGAGTGAGAGTGAGAGCGTCTCGCTTCAACACGTAGATACTGATGCTATGAAGTCGAGCGAGTATATGAAGGCTCTGGTATTCAGTTGCCTCCTGGTTCATCTCAGCTCCTCACATACTTAACATTAAATTCAGTTTTTACCTGATGGGTACAATTAATAAACGAGTTTCTAGACTTCAGACGAGGTGAAGTGGGACAGCAGCGTCCAGCTTGTTGTTTCATCAGGAACATCACTACTGTCCACAAGAACCCACGTTGATAAAAACGAAAACAAATTGAAGGTTCATTACTATCTTATGCTCCTTATAGGCCTCCTTCTCCCCATAGGTCGTCTCTTCTATCCGTATACGCCTCTCAAGAAACATGGCTTCCAGAAGAGACTCTCTCTCCTATGCCCTTGTTCTCACACGCCTTCGCTCTCCCATGCTGTCTCCCTCTCCCATTCTCCCTCCCATGATCTCTCATTCTCCCTCCCACGCCCTCTCCCATTCTCCCTCCTCCGCCCCGTCACCTGTTCCCGCGCCTTATCAGGCAGCGCCGAGCGCCTCGTGTTAACAAAATACAATTCAACTTCAATACAATAAGTTCGACTGGCCTGCCTCCGCGTCTGCCGCTGCCGGCCTGCCTCCGCGTCTGCCGCTGCCGGCCTGCCTCCGCGTCTGCCGCTGCCGGCCTGCCTCCGCGTCTGCCGCTGCCGGCCTGCCTCCGCGTCTGCCGCTGCCGGCCTGCCTCCGTGTCTGCCGCTGCCGGCCTGCCTCCGTGTCTGCCGCTGCCGGCCTGCCTCCGTGTCTGCCGCTGCCGGCTTGCCTCCGTGTCTGCCGCTGCCGGCCTGCCTCCGTGTCTGCCGCTGCGGGCCTGCCTCCGTGTCTGCCGCTGCCGGCCTGCCTCCGTGTCTGCCGCTGCCGGCCTGCCTCCGTGTCTGCCGCTGCGGGCCTGCCTCCGTGTCTGCCGCTGCCGGCCTGCCTCCATGTCTGCCGCTGCCGGCCTGCCTCCGTGTCTGCCGCTGCCGGCCTGCCTCCATGTCTGCCGCTGCCGGCCTGCCTCCATGCCTGCCGCTGCCGGCCTGCCTCCATGCCTGCCGCTGCCGGCCTGCCTCCATGTCTGCCGCTGCCGGCCTGCCTCCATGTCTGCCGCTGCCGGCCTGCCTCCGTGTCTGCCGCTGCCGGCCTGCCTCCGTGTCTGCCGCTGCCGGCCTGCCTCCATGTCTGCCGCTGCCGGCCTGCCTCCATGTCTGCCGCTGCCGGCCTGCCTCCATGTCTGCCGCTGCCGGCCTGCCTCCATGTCTGCCGCTGCCGGCCTGCCTCCGTGTCTGCCGCTGTCGGCCAGCCTGCCCTTCTTGTCAGCTGGCCTGCCCCTATTTCTACCTCCCCTACCCTACACAACCCATGTCTGCTCTCCTCTGCAGCCTATCTTTCCCCCCCCCCCTTCTTCACCCCCCACCTCCCTGTTTCCTTCCCCCTCATGCACCTCTTCCATTCTTTCACCAGTTCCCACGACCTCCAAACCCCCGCTCGAACTCGGCCTGAGCCTTACTTACGAGCCAAATGTAATTTTCATGTAAATGTGTATGCAAATGAGATTACACTTGGCCTGAGCATGGCTTCTATTCATCCCCCTCAGACTCTCCTTTAATTATGAAGGGATTAGGGAGTTCCACACACACAAGCCAGCCACAAGAGGGGGGGGGGAGGGAGGGGATTTACAAGCCCAGCTCATCTGTAGCAAGAGAAGGCATATTGCAGTAGAGGAGCGGATTACAGTGCACTGTGCACTGTACAGTGACAGTGTACAGTGACAGTGTACATTAGTACAGTGATTTAGGGGATTGTAGGACATTTAATAGTATGCAAAGGATTTATATAGTGTTCCTGAGATTAACATAGTGTTCTGGGGATTAATACAGTAGTCAGGGGATTAATGTAATGAAATTGGGATTTATATAGTGTTCTGTGGATTTATATGGTGCTCTGGGTGTTAACATGGCGCTCTAGGAATTAATATCATATTCTGGGGATTAACAAAATGTTCTGGGATTAATACAATTCTCTTGGATTAATACACTCATGAGAATTAAATGTGATGGAGTTGTTATAGTAGACGGGGAAGTGGTGGACTTAAGGATTAACGGGTCTATAAACAATGTACGAGGCAGTTCACCGTCCAGTTGGTGACCAGAGCCAGCGGTACTTAACCCTCACAGAGCACGTGGACCAGGGAGGGACACCCACGGTATAATGGAGATTATATTAAAATGTAAATTATAGTGGACTGAGGGAATAATAAGCATTATTAATCATTATACTCAAGAATTATAATGCATTGACGTAATTATATATATATATATATATATATATATATATATATATATATATATATATATATATATATATATATATATATATATATATATATATATAGACAATGAGTGAGAATGGCTGTTGGAGGCCAGACGCTTAGGGCAAGTCTCGCCCAACTTTGCAGGGAGAATGGTCTAGGGTTCGGGATTAACATAGGCTGGTTGGGGGTAGCCAGAATGCAAAAGGGAACAGCATGCCAGAGTCACATTCATACCCCCACGACGATTTTTAATAATAATAATAATAATAATAATAATAATAATAATAATAATAATAATAATAATAATAATAATAATAATTGTTATTTGCAAGAAGGTACAATGGGTTAGTGAGATTACATAAGACTGGTATTTCTACATTAATGCAAAGCCATTAACATGCATAGCATTTCGAGCAGGTCCTTAATCTGACATACCAGGTAAGATGAAAAGGCACATTTTAGCAAGGTTTTACATCAACAAATACCTACAATGTAAGTTGACAGAGGTGATTACACTGGTAAGTATATATGTCTTAAGTACTAATATTGGAGAAGTGGGCAGTACAAGAAACAGTTCGAGTTTGAAGCACAAGGTAGGAAATTTTTGGCGTTGCCCGCTGGCTAACCCTGTAAATATTTTGAAAACAAAAAACTTAACACCATTTATTTTCCTTATAATAATATGCAATATTATTCACTGATGCCAGGAAAGTAAGTAATTATCAAAGAAGGCACCAAGCGGGGAAGGCTATGTAGCACCATCAAATGTGCAAAATAATCAGAGGGCGCTAAATATTACTGAGGATGCCAATAAGAGAACAGAAACGCATAAGGCGAATGATATCAAAAGTATCCGATTCACCTAGAATTCTATCTAAGGACAAGTGACCGCGAGGGGGCGGTCGGAAAGCAAGATACACGCGCGTCCTGGAAGTCAGGACATTCAACAAGGATATGCACAACTGTAAGAGGGACAATGCAATTAGGACAATAAGGAGCAGGGCGGCGCTCCATTAGGTGTCCGTGAGTTAAGCGCGAATGGCCAATACACAACCTTGCCAGAACCGTTTCCCACCACCGGTTACGGTGGCAGGAGGAAGGTCACAAGGACACACTACTCTTAAGAGTACGCAGTTTGTTACCAGTAACAGAAGACCAACAACCCTGCAAACGGGCAAGGATGGAGGAATGAATAACTGGGTAAAAGTCGGAATAAGGAATGCTTTTAAGAGAGATGGGACAAGTGCAGATAGCTTCCTTAGCGGCAGCATCCGCACGCTCATTTAAAGAAACAACAAAGTGGCTGGGAACCCAGAAAAACTCAACTGTCTTAAATTTACTGTTGATTTGAAACAGCCAATGTTGAATCTCAGCTACCACCGGATGGACTGGATTAAAGGACTCCAGAGCCATGAGGCACTCCGAGAGTCAACTACAAACACAAAGGAGGATTGACAGCGAGAAAGCAGGAGACGAAGAACTTAGAGAATAGCATAAAGTTCTGCCGTGAAGATGCTAGTCTCCGGAGACAGGCGACACATATAGGTGTGGTCAGGAAAAACAAAAGAGTAGCCAACACCGTCTGCAGACTTAGACCCATCAGTGAAGATGGAAATGGAGCGGGAGTGTGAAGAGAAGTGTTCAAGGAAAAGGCGTTTCAGAACTGTAGGAGGGGTAAAAGCTTTAATGATGTGGGTCAGGGATTTACAATATTTAGGAAGGGGGACCCTCTACGGGGGCGAGGACGGAACAACACGAGGAGAAATGTTAGTAATACTAACCGAAAGAGAATGTTGCGGGCGAGACAACTGTACAGAAAGAGGGAGGTGGTGAAAGGGAACAGGAACTAAAGGGGGGGAAGTCAAAGTAAGACACAGGCGAGAATGAGGGTGTTGCAAGGACTGCGTAAGGTAGCAAAGACAGTAGCGATCTCGGCGGTCCTGGAGAGACAGGAAGCCAGTGTCAGCATACAAGCTGAGGGTCCGAGTCGAATGAAAGGCACCAGAGCTGAGGCGCAACCCAGTATGGTGCAAAGGATCAAGACGACGAAGAATAGAAGGAGAAGCAGAAGAGTAAGCAGGGCAACCATAATCGAGTTCAGACAGTACGAGAGGAATACAAAGAGATGATATAGGAGCGTGCCTATCTGCTCCCCAAGAAGTATGGGACAAAACGTTAAGTAGGTTAAGGGCCTTAGAGCATTCAACTCGGAGATAAGAGATATGGGGCGACCAAGACAAACGAGTGTCATAGATTAACCCCAAAAGCTTAGCGGAATCTTAGTACACAAGGGGATGACCATAAATCAACAAAGAGGGACGAAGAACGACATGCTTCCGAGTAAAAGTCACAGTACAAGTCTTGGTTGCACAGAACTTGAAGCCATGATTGGTGGCCCAAGACAACACGGCATCACTCACAAGTTGAAGTCGCCGTTGAAGGAGAGGCGAATCATCACCTCGACAGCAAAGAGTAAGATTGTCGACATAGATATCAGAGAAGATGTCAGAAGGAAGGGAGGAAAGAAGATCATTGAGAGCAACTAGAAAAAGAGTAGTGCTCAGACCACTACCTTGGGGGTACTCCTTCGAATTGCTGAAAAGAAGCAAAGAGAGTGGCACCAAGCCTTACTCTAAAGAAACGTCGAGAGAGGATGCTTTGGAGGAAAAGAGAGAGATTACCACGAAGGCCAAAAGAACGAAGTTGGGAGAGAATATGGTATCTCAAGGTGGTGTCGTAAGCCTTTTCCAGGTCAAAAAGGAGAGCAACACGGAGGTCTTCGCAGCAAAAGCAGTACGAATATAGACCTCTAAGTTCACCAGGACATCAATCGTGCTTGTGAAAACCAAATTGAGAAGGGGAGAGGTGATAGTGTTCCAAGAACCACATCAGACGAACCTTGACCATACGCTTAAAGAGCTTGCAGACACAACTTGTAAGGGCAATAGGGCGGAAGTCCTTAGGGGATGTCCCGAGAGACCCCGGTTTCCGAATAGGGAGTACAACGGCAATGAGCCAGTCCTCAGGGACTGACGACGACTCCCAGACTTGGTTATACAGACTCAGTAAATACTAAGACGCGCATGGAGGAGAGATGGCGAAGCATCTCATAATGAATGTCATCAGAGCCCGTTGCTGTAGAACTGCAGAGGGCCAGGGCAGACTGAAGTTCAGAGAGAGAGAAGGGATCGTTATAGAGAAGGTGGAGAGGAGTACGGAAATCTAAGGGATGAAATTCAATAACAGGCTTACGAAGAAGGAAGGATTGAGGAAGATGAAAACCGGAGCTAACAGTCGAAAAGTGGAAACCCAGTTTGTACCAAGAGTACCACGGAGGTGAAGAACCGGCGAGACATTTGCAAAGATCTTACCCGCAATCTTGCGGATCTTCTTCCAAATCTGCGGCAGAGGAGTATTGGACGTAATGGTAGAAACATAAGTTTTCTAACTCTCATGTTTAGCTGTACGGATGGTCCTATGGGCCACCGCACTTGCCTTCCGAAACAAAATAAAAGAATCAGCCATCTGCCGTCGTCCGTGTTTCTTCCAGGCAGCACGCTTACGGCGGACAGCCCAAGCATAGTCCGCATCCCACCAGGGAACGCACTACCGCGTGCCCCTGGAGGTAGAGCAGAGGGCAGCGTCGAAGACGGTGTCATGAAAAAGGAGGAGGGCGTGAGGAAGAGGCAGAAAGGGGAGGTCAAAGAGTGTAGCACTGAGTGTGAATAGGTTCCAGTCAGCCTTGGCAAACTGCCACCTAGGGAAGGAGAGGGGGAGGATGAAAAGAGAAAAAGGAAACGAGGATATGGAAATGGTCACTGTTATGGAGGTCATCAAGAACCTGCCACGAGAGATCTAAGTAAAGGGACGAAGAGCAGAGAGAAAGATCAAGACAGGAAAGGGTGCGAGTTCAAGAGTCAATATGAGTGGGCTTACCAGAATTCAAAAGAGACAGGGAAGAAGAGGGGACGAACGGTTCGAGAAGGCGGGCTCAGGTGTTTGTCAGAACATCACCCCAGAGGGTATGTCGACAGTTGAAATCACCTAACAGGAGCACCGGCTCTGGGAAGGAGTCCAGGAGGTACTTAAGATCAGGAAGGGGAAGCGGGACATTTGGGGGGAGATAAATGAAACAGATTGGTGTTGCAAGCCACAAGTTAGTAGAGATTATTAGCTAGAAGATCATTACTACAACACTTAACGAATGAGGATTGGAAGTATATGTTAAGTATTCAGACTATTGTCACACATTCAAGAAAGGTCAAGGGATTAAGACCGCAGCTGCTTAGCCAAACTAATAATTCCTGGAAAGAAGACTCAGGCTTCTAGGAACAAGGTTACTGCTTCTAGGGATAAGGGTAATCGAATTATACCTTCCTTGAGAGGCAGGGTGAAATGTTTGAGGCCATGGCTGGCTGAAGACAGTCTGGTTGTGGGAGTGGAACTGGCAAGTCTTCTGGATCTCCGTCTGTGGCAGCAACGAAGTGTAGCAGACAGCTATGCGGGAGCCTGATGTGATCTTAGTGACCAAGTTAACTCTGCAGTATGTGAGTATTGAATGTCAGACTAACCGGGTGTGAAGCGTTGTAGTAATTATTCAGTATCAGGGACTTAGGCGGAAGTTCCGAGTGTAGGTGGTGCCCACGGAGGTCAAGTGGTTATGGGTATTGGGAGTTTATTTAACTGAATAGAGTACTGTATGTTAATATGTTATTATTTGTCAGAGTCTATTCTTTGTAATTAAATGAGAAAACCCAACGGCCTTTAAATACATTCCATATGTCCCCTCATTGTGTTCCTGTACAAACCTAGTGGTACGCCTCAAGGGTCTGGTGTGTGTAGAAGTACACGGTGGTAGAAACGGTTGCTGAGGCAAGGTGTTATGTGTTGTGCAATCGTTGTGTTCGGAATGAAACGGGGTTCAGCGTCACGACACTGTATACCATTTACTCACAAAAACATGGGCAGCAGAACAATGGATAGGCGATGGAGAAAGCAAGGGGACGAAGGGAATATCAGTACAAATCAAGAGAGCAATAGAGTCATTGGCCCCAGCTCTTGCTGGGGGGGGGGGAGAAAGAAAGGAATAACCACGAAAGTGACCAGGACGAGCACCAAGCATTGCCTCCTGGAGACAAACACAAAATGTTGAAAACTGTGTAATCAGAAATTGGAGTTCATGGAAGTTGGCATAAAATCCACGAGTATTCCATTGAAGAATAGATATTATCAAAAAGAGAAAGAACAGCAACAGCAAACAATGAAGAAACAAAGGTAAAGAAGAACACAGTATATTAAATAAGCTCAGGATCAGGATCAGGGTCAACAAAATCAGGGTTAGGGGACAGACCAGAGGCAGACGCACGGGGTCCGGAGAAGGAGGAGACAACTGAGAGGGGCTGTCTAGGACAGCAGGAGGAGGGGGGGCGGGGGCAGAAACCTAGGAGCGCACCTCAGCAAGGGCAGCAACCGAGAGGGAATCGGAGGTTAATAAACCTCCATAGCTGGGACCTGGGGTGGGCGGGGGCCCAACCACCGAAATGGGAGGGGACGTAGCGGGGAGTCAGAGGTGGGGGGGGGGGGGGAGGAAGAAAGCGATGCCTTCTTACCCGCCAGGGAGGAGGAAGGAGAGGAGCCAGGCTTACGTTTCAGACTCAAAGAGACAGTGGTTCCAGCAACAACGTACTGGGCGACAGGCTTAATGGTCTCAACAGGAGAAGAAGAACAGGAGTAAACAACATAAAGATTGCTGGGAGGATGATGGACAATAGCTTGGACAGACAGGTGGCGTGGAGGGCCAAGAGACTGGGGGAAGAGATAGGAAGAAGGATCGGGGGGAGATGGGAAAGAAGACACAGGAAACATGGTGGACTGGGTAGGAAGTGGGGAAACTCCAGATGGAGAACCAGGGGGAAGACCCTTCGGGACAGAATGTAAAGGATCAGGGGAGGAGGCGGTGGGTGTGTCTGGGTCCAAAGCCTTGAAACGATTGTGTGACTGAGGAATTTGGGAAGGACGAGGAGAGGTAGAACGCAACACACAGGCATAAGATATGCCAATGAAAGGGTGGAGATGGCGGACTTGGTGTCTCGCTTCAGGAAAAATGAAATGATCCCGGTGTTTCAAGTTAAGGGTTCTACTATCGAAGGCGATTTTCAATACTCGAAGAGGCTGATGGAGACGACCATAAGGGGGTCGAGTGAACATGTCCACTTGGAGGACAGGATGGCCTTGGGCTTCAAGGATATGTTTAATATCCTCATGACAGTTTCTTAGGTCCCTAACACCAGTTGCAACATGGTACGGGAGAAGAGCCAAGAACTCTGTTAAATGCCAACAATGGCATTTAACCGAGCGTTTTTGGAGACCCAAAGTGGGGTCTCCCCAGTGCAGGACAATGCTGCTAAGTGGGTAGCTGCATCCTGAGAAGGAGCAGCGACGACACGTGTACCGAAACGGGTGGGGTTAAAAGTAACAGTGGCATCTACCAAATCAACAAGGTGTTTATGGAGGGAGAAATCTTCAGATGTAGAAACCAGATGGTGGAGATAAAAGTATTTAGCCCACGAAGCAGGACCAAACAAGGCGTGGTACATATTAGTATGGGAAGGGATCATGGGAGTGCAGAAATGGCGGGGACAGCAGTGAGAATCCCTAGAGAAAGAGAGGGGTTAAAAGGCGCAGTAGTCACAATGAGAGACTGAGCCGTGCCAGGGGACGAGGTGGTCACCACTGGGGGCATTGGGCTCGACCCAACCAGAGGAGGGAGGGATCCAAGGTGAGAAGTCAGAAGGGTCAAAGGAGGAGCTAGGTCTGGGCCCGGTCTTCCAACACAGTCCGACTCGGGGGCTCGGTCGCCCACCCAACGAGCCTGAGAAGTCATAAGAGGAACAGTAGTCAGCGACATGAAAACAATAGGTAATACTTTCATTCACAAATGTGGCCTCCGTACCCACCATGGAGCCACACTTAGAGGACAGAACACCCAACAAGAGACAGGTCTTGCCGGGGCCCCCCCCCCAGGAGTGCGTCGTGAGTATATGCCTTACAATCGCANTACCAGAAAGTCAGAAAAACACATATATCAACACACACAAACAGCCATACACACACACACACAAAATATACATGCACAAGAACTGCCTGTAGAAACGCCTACAGAAACGTGGGTAAGGAATCATTCATAAACTTGCACTCACTTAGTTGTGCTTGCGGGGGTTGAGCTCTTTGGTCCCGCCTCTCAACTGTCAATCAACTGGACTAAATGAACTAATTCAACTTGTATACCACAGTTACAGTTGTCAGACCAATCTTGGAGTATGTGGCTCCAGCGTGGAGTCCATATATAGTCAAACACAAGACGAAGTTAGAGAAAGTTCAGAGGTGTGCCACCAGACTAGTATCCGAGCTGAGATGTACGAGCTACGAGGAAAGACTTTTCTTTTAGGTTGAAGTAAAGAAGATGGAGAGACACAGGCGAAGGGAAAGTTTAGAAATTGGAAATATGATGTGAGTTATGATAGGAGGCGGGCTGTCTGCCTTGCTGACACCAAGTGTTTGTGTTGGCAGCTAAGCTAAGCTTGCTCTCTCTTGTCAGGGAGATGTGAGTGTGTAAAAGACAACTGGAATTAAACCTCACGTCGCTGGAAGACAGAAAAGTTAGGGGAGACATGATTATCACCCACAAAATTCTCACGAGAAATTGACCGGGATGGATAAAGATGAACTATTTAACCCGGATGGAATACAGACAAGGGGGACACAGGTTGAAACTTAGTATCCAATGAGCCACAGAGGCAGTGGTAGCTAACAAATGTTATGCACAAGGACAAGAAGTGGTGGAGTGGAGGTAGACTCCATACACAGCTTCAAAAGTAGATATGATAGAGCCCAGCAGGCACGGGAACCCGCACACCAGCTGATTATGATTGAGAGGCGGGACCAAAGAACCGAAGCTCAAACCCCGCAAGCATAACTATAGGTGAATATTTACGGAAATGAGAAGCATTTATACCTTGAGAGAGGCAGACACAGCGAGAGAGAGAGAGACAGTGAGAGAGACACACAGTGAGAGAGGGAGTGAGAGAGAGAGAGGAACAGTGAGACAGACAGAGGAAGGACCGTAATGGTGAGCTTCAGAGTCGCTTGCTCAGTGGAGCATGATAGGTACATGACGGCTGCTGACCTATTGTTGCAGAAGTCCGACTGGGTGGTGTGGGGGGGGGGGTCAGCTGGTGACACATGCACACGCACACATACACACACACACTACGTATACACACATACACACACACACAGTGGTTGAGAAACATTTTACATGTCAATATTTGCGGGTAATGCCAAATTAATGAGAACAGGTGGGACATATGGAGACTGTAGCATAATCCAAGTAACATACAGGAGTTGAACGAAGAAATGGTTAATAGATTTAAATACCAGTAAGTGCAAGGTGATACAAACTCAATAACAAAAGACAGAAGGGTAGAGAATGGAGGGAAAATACCTCCACGTCCCAATTAAAGAACCTAGTGATCAATTATTACACAAAAGTTTTATTCCAGAGGAACACAACTAGTGCAGGCGATGAGTCACAATAACGTGGCTAAAGTATGTTGACCAGACCACACACTAGAAGGTGAAGGGACGACGACGTTTCAGTCCGTCCTGGACCATTCTCAAGTCGATTGTGATGAGGAAGATTGATTGATTGATAAAGATTAAGCCACCCAAGAGGTGGCACGGGCATGAATAGCCCGTAAGTGGTGGCCCTTATGAGCCATTAACAGGATCGAGTGATGATACTGGAGATCTGTGGAGGTGCGACGGCACCCTGCGTGACGGGAGATGTCTCCCGGACCAAATGGTGACCAAATGGTGGTTACTCCTGATTGATAAGTGACGAGGAAGTAGAGACAGGCAATAAATAGGCAAGAGAGAGCTGAGGAGCAAAGTAAGGTGTAGTAGAGGGGATAGTAATAATAATAAGAGCTGCAGAAGGCCTATTGGCCCATACGAGGCAGCTCCTATTATAACCACCGAATGAGAAGGAGATAGGAATAAGAAGAGGATAGCAAGGGAGCGTAGGAGAAGAGAGAAAGAAAAGGAAAGAGAAAGAAAGAAAATAGAAGGGGTAGGCTTATGTTAGGTCACGTTTGTTAGAAAGATTAGAGCATTTGAGTATATACTGTGAAAGGGAAGAGTCCACAGCAACAAAGCCAGGACTCAAGTTCATATTGGGTACATTGTGTATTAGAGCCGATTCCACAAGACGGCGTCTGTGAAGAGTAGAGGCAGGAAAGATTATTTTATTTTCTCTCTCTTATCTCTCTTGCCTATTTATTGCCTGTCTCTACTTCCTCATCACAATCGACTTGAGAATGGTCCAGGACGGACCGAAACGTCGTCGTCCCTTCACCTTCTAGTGTGTGGTCTGGTCAACACATAACTAGGTCAAGGTGAAGATACTGTTGAGTGGCAAGCACCTGCATAGTCTCCAGGAACCGCAACAAGTAACAGTCCCGGGAGCTGCAACAAGGAACCTCGTTGACAAAAGCACGTAAGGAACAACTGGCGTGTAAGGAGGCTAGTCTCAGAACTATGTGTGATGAGGTATGAAGAAAGAGTGAAAGATCTGTAACTAACAATGTTAGAAAGGAAAAACAGAGAGAGAGAGAGAGAATCAGACAGACAGAGAGGGGGGGGGACAGAGACAAGAGAGAGACAGACATAGATGCGAGGGAATGAGAGATATAACAAAGAGGAAACATTCACACTGAATACCCACAGCAATAGAAAATATTTAGGTCGAAAATTTAGGGTCGGAAAATTAAATTTTGTAGGAAAATTTAGGTCGGAACGTATGGGTTGAAAAGTGGGGTTGAAGAGCCGTCTCGCGATGCAGCAATGGAGCATGATTGAATATTCATGAACCTATAATTTCACCTATAATTGAATAATCTCACAGCGTTTTCAATTTCAGGACAGACTACTCATATTGTATTACGAGTGCTTATGATGTTCAAACTATACGTCAGAAAATAAAGGAACGACGACGTTTCGCTCCGTCCTGGACCATTATAAAGTCGTGTAACGGGGCTACATGACGTGATTATGGTCCAGGATGGACCGAAACGTCGTCGTTTCTTCATTTTCTGACGTGTGGTTTTGGTCATCATATCTTCAGTCACGTTACTGTGACTCGTCGTCTGCAAGGGTACCTATCATAGCTCTGAACAGCATATATATATATACCTATTATACCCTGACCGTATGTAAAAGCCTCCGCCCTGCCACGGAAATCGAGCCTGAGACCGAGACTGAGTCTCGAGACTGAGACTAATCGAGACCGAGTTTGCGAAGCGACTACACTGACCACCTGGCCATCACCCGGGACGAGTCTGTTACCCGACAGATCTAGACGGAGGAAAACACTATAGCTGAACAATACTCGACCACTGCTCCTTCCTCCTCCCATTCCATTCCCTCTACATGGAGTGGGGGGGAGGGGTTCCCTTCCTAGCATTTTCTCTCTCTCTTGAGGTGGCTCACAGATGAATGGTGCCGGGTTCGATTCTCGGACAGGACAAGACGCTTGCGAACGTTTCCTTACACCTGATGTCTCTGTTGATCTAGCAATAAATTGGTAGCTGTTGTATAGGTTGCTTTTGGGGAGGGTCAGTCGTTGGTCTAGGCCTAAAGGGAGCTCTATGAGCCAAACAGGCTTCCTGTTCCCAAAAATGGTAAACCATTACCTGTACCCTCTAGATAGATTCGTCCCTACATTCTCTCTTACTCCTTCCCGAAACAGGCTTCCCTCCCTCCCTCCCTACACCCATCACCCTGGAAAGGTTGTATAGGAGGGAGGCAATGGTGTTAAGAGAGGGGAAATGACACCTGTGACAGCCTCACTCAAATGAAAATCATTACCACTGACAGAGCAGTTTTATTAGACTAAGACAACACCAGCATTCCGGTACTTTACTCTGCTCAGGACGCACACTAAACAGCATCTGCAGGAGCTATCACCTCACCTACAATATGGATGTGGCTATATAAACATTAATGTTTCCTACCACAAAAATTCAGGCAACCAAATTAGAAAGGTTAAATATCCCAAAAGGAATCCACAGGGAAATAGCAGTTAGGTTATATAGACTACGTCTAGGTTACAGATGCAACTGGGAGATTGGTGAACCCCGACAGAGAGAGTGCATCTTCTGCCAAACTGTCACAGAAAAGCCATTACTTCACTATCTTCTGGAATGTGAAGCAACCAACGACCTTAGAAGAGCTTTAAGAGTTCCTGAATCTTGCAGTGGCGACCCTGAAGCCATCAACAGAGCCACTCTCCTGGTCAACAAAGGTGTCCAGCAGCTGGACACCCTCATAAAGACTGTGAAGCAGTATCCTCCCCCGCGATAACAGCTTGATGATTAAATGCAACCTCAGAATAATGAAAAAAATTACAAAAAAAATGTACCACTTACGGGCTATTCATGCCCGTGCCACCTCTTGGGTGGCTTAATCTGTATCACTCAATCAATCTACCACAAAAAAAAACACGGGAGACATCTGTCCACGAGGCTAACCATAGCCCGTGCTTCTTGCCCAGCTCCTGTGCCAGGTAAGTTACGGGCTCACCATAGCCCGTGCTACTTGGAACTTGTTCCGAGTAGCTGAATCTATAGCAACTACCACAAATTACGGGCTATTCATGCCCGTGCCACCTCTTGGGTGGCTTAATCTTTATCAATCAATCTACCACAAACACGGGAGACATCTCCCGTCACGCAGGGTGCAGTCGCACCTCCACAGATCTCCAGTATCAGCTCTTGATACTGGTAATGGCTCAAAAGGGTCACCACTTACGAGCTATTCATGCCCGTGCCACCTTTTGGGTGGTTTAATCTTCATCAATCAATCATCTGCCAAAAAAAAAAACACTTACGGGCCCGTGCCATCTCTTGGATGGTTTAATCTTCACCAATCATCTGCGACAAACACGCACCTCATCCTGCGTAAAAAATAAACAGATGCAGGGAAGAGTGAGTGTGAGTATGAGTGTGTGAGTGTGAGTGTGAGTGTGAGTGTGAGTGTGAGTGTGAGTGTGAGTGTGAGTGTGTGTGTGTGTGTGTGTGTGTGTGTGTGTGTGTGTGTGTGTGTGTGTGTGTGTGTGTGCGTGGTGTGGTGTGTTGTGTGTGTGTGTTTGTGGTGTGTTGTGTGTGTGCGTGTGTCGCGTGTGGTGTGTGTGTGTGTGGTGTGTGGCTGTGCGTGTGCGTGTGGTGGTGTGTGTTGTGTGTTTGGTGTGTGTGTGTGTGTGTGTGTTGTTTGTGATGTGTGTGTGCGTGTGTGTACTCACCTATTTGTGCTTGTGTGTACTCACCTAATTGTACTCACCTAATTGTGCTTGCGGGGGTTGAGCTTTGGCTCTTTGGTCCCCGCCTCTCACTGTCAATCACAGGTGTACGATTCCTGAGCCTACTGGGCTCTATCATATCTACACTTGAACTGTGTATGGAGTCAGCTCCACCACATCACTGCCTAATGCATTCCATTTATTAACTACTCTGACACTGAAAAAATTCTTTCTAACGTCTCTGTGCTCATCTGGGTACTAAGTTTCCACCTGTGTCCCTTGTTCGTGTCCCACCCGTGGTGAAGAGTTTCTCTTTGTCCGCCCTGTCAATTCCCCTGAGAA
>WNGS01042707.1:7638557-7653519 GCA_020271785.1 Procambarus virginalis
GCGACCGCGGGGGACTGTCGGAAAACAAGACACACGCTCGTCCTGGAAGTCAGGACATTCAACAAGGATATGCACGACCGTAAGAGGGACAATGCAATTTGGACAATAAGGAGCAGGGCGGCGCTCCATTAAGTGACCGTGAGTTAAACGGGTATGGCCAATACTCAACCTAGCCTGAGCCGTTTCCCACCGCCGGTTACTGTGGCAGGAGGAAGGCCACTGGGACACACGACTCTTAAGAGTACGCAGTTTGTTACCAATAACAGAAGACCAACAGCTCTGCCAGCTGGCAAGGATGGAGGCATGAATAACTGGGTAAAAGTCGGAATAAGGAATACCTTTATGGGAGATGGGACAAGTGTGGATTGCGTTCTTAGCGGCAGCATCCGCACGCTCATTTAAAGAGACACCAACATGGCTGGGAACCCAGCAAAACGCAACCGACTTAAATTTACTGGTGATAAGAAACAGCTAATGTTGAATCTCGATGACCACAGGGTGGACTGGATTAAAGGACCCTAAAGGCATGAGGGCACTACGAGAGTCAACTACCACCACGAAGGAGGATTCACACCGGGAAAGCAGGAGATGAAGAGCATAGAGAATAGTATAGAGTTCTGCTATGAAGATGCTAGCCTCCGGAGGAAGGTGACACATATAAGTGTGATCAGGAAAAACAACAGAGTAGCTAACACCGTCAGCAGACTTTGACCCGTCGGTGAAGATGAGAACGGAGTGGGAGTGAGAAGAAAAGTGCTCAAGGAAGAGGCGTTTCAGAACTGTAGGAGGGGTAAAAGCTTTAGTGATGCGGGTCAGAGATGAACAAAATTTGGGAAGGGGGACCCTCCACGGGGGCAAGGATGGAACAATACGAGGAGAAACATTAGTAATACGAACCGAAAGAGAATCTTGTAAGTGAGACAAACGGACAGAAAGAGGAAGAAGGTGAAGAGGAACAGGAACTACAGGAGGGGTAAAAGTCAAAGCACGATAGAGGCGAGAGTGAGGATGCTGTAAGGATCACGCAAGATAGCGAAGACTGTAGCGATCACGGCGGTCCTGGAGAGACAAAGCCAGTGTCAGCGTACAAACTGAGGGTAGGATGTGAACGAAAAGCACCAGAGTTGAGGCGCAGCCCAGTATAGTGCAAAGGATCAAGACGGCGAAGAGTATGGGGCGACCAAGACAAACAAGTGTCAAAGAATAACCCCAAAAGCTTCGTGGAATCTTTGTACTCAAGGGGATGACCATAAAGTGACAAAGAGGGACGAAGAACGACCCGCTTCCCAGTAAAAGACATGGCACAAGTCTTAGTAGTAGAGAACTTGAAGCCATGATTGGTGGCCCAAGATGACACGGCATCAATCGCAAGTTGAAGCCGCCGTTGAAGGAGAGGCTTCACCCTGACAGCAAAGAGTAAGATCATCAACATAAAGAGCGGAGAAGATGCTAGAAGGAAGGGAGGAAAGAAGACCATTGACGGTAACCAGAAAAAAGAGTAGTACTAAGAACACTACCTTGGGGCACACCTTCACACTGCCGAAAAAAGGCAGAGTGGGTGGTACCAAGCCTGACTCGAAAGGTACGACGAGAGAGAAAGCTTTGAAGGAAGAGAGGGAGATTACTACGAAGGCCAAAAGAACGAAGTTGGGACAGAATATGGTATCTCTAAGTCGTGTCATAAGCCTTTTCCAGGTCAAAAAGGACAGCAACAACGGAGGTCTTCGCAGCAAAAGCAGTACGAATATAGACCTCCAAGTTCACCAGGACATCAATCGTGCTGCGGCACTTGTGAAAATCAAATTGAGAAGGAGAGAGGTGGTGATGGTGTTCCAAGAACCACATCAGACAGACATTTACCATGCGCTCAAACAGCTTGCAAACACAACTCGTGAGAGCAATAGGGCGGAAGTCCTTAGGGAATGTACCGAGAGACCCCTGGTTTGGGAATAGGGAGTACAACGGCATCGAGCCAGTCCTCAGGGACGGACGACGACTCCCAGACCTGGTTATACAGACTCAGTAAATACAGAGACGTGCACGGAGGGAGATGGCGAAGCATCTCATAATGAACGTCATCCAAGCCCGCCGCCGTAGATCCGCAGAGGACCAGGGCAGACTGAAGTTCAGAATGAGAGAAAGGATCGTTATTGGGAAGGCAGAGATGAGTGCGGAAATCTAAAGGATAAGATTCAAGAACAGGCTTACGAAGAAGGAAGGATTGAGGAAGATGAGAACCAGAGCTAACATAAGAAAAGTGGGAACCCAGTTCGGTCGCGACCTTCCCTGGATCCGCCACAAGAGTACCACAGAGGTGGAGAACCGGCGAGTCATCTGGAACGAACTTGCCCGCAATCTAGCGGATCTTCTTCCAGATCTCTGGCAGAGGAGTATCGGACGTAATGGTGGAAACATAAGATTTCCAATTCTCACGTTTAGCTGTACGGATGGTCCTACGGGCCACCGCACTTGCCTTCCGAAACAAAATAAAAGAATCAGCCGTCTGCTGGCGGCGGTGTTTCTTCCAGGCTGCACACTTACAGCGGACAGGCCGAGCACAGTCCGCATTCCACCAGGGAACGTAACGCAATTCCGTGTGCCCTGGGAAGGAGAGCGAGGAATAGAGCGGAGGGCAGCGTTGAAGAGTGTCATAAAAAAGGAGGGCGCGAGGAAGAGGCAAAGAGGAGAGGTCAGTGAGAGTAGCATGGAGGGTAAATAGGCTCCAGTCAGCCTTGGCAAACTGCCACCTAGGGAAGGAGAAGGGAGGGTGGAAAGAGAAAAAAGAAACGAGGATAGGGAAATGATCACTGTTATGGAAGTCATCAAGAACCTGCCACGTGAAATCTAAGTAAAGGGACGACGAGCAGAGAGAAAGATCAAGGCAGGAAAGGGTGCGAGTTCGAGAGTCTACATGAGTGGGCTCACCAGAATTTAGAAGAGACAGAGAAGAAGCGAGGATGAACGGTTCGAGAAGACGGCCTCGGGTGTTTGTCAGAACATCACCCCAGAGGGAATGTCGACAGTTGAAATCACCCAAAAGGAGCACCGGCTCTGGCAAGGAGTCCAGGAGGTGCTTAAGATCAGGAAGGGAAAGCGGGACATTTGGGGGAAGATAAACGGAACAGACTGTATACCATTTACCCACAAAAACACGGGCAGCAAAACAATGGATAGGTGACGGAAGAAGGAGGGGGACAAAGGGAATATCAGATAGAATTAAGAGAGCAGTAGAGTTACGGGCCTCAGCAAGAGCTGGGGGAGGGGAGAAAGAAAGGAATAACCCCGAAAGTGACCAGGACGAGCACCAAGCATGGGTTCCTGGAGGCAAACACAAAGCGGTGAAAACTGTGTAATTAGAAGTTGGAGTTCATGGAAGTTGGCATAAAATCTACGAATATTCCACTGAAGAATAGACATTACCAAAGAGAAAGAACAGTAACAGAACAAGAAAGAAATAAAGGTATAGGAAGAACACAGTTTATTAAAGAATCTCAGGATCAGGAGCAGGGACGGCAAAATCAGGGTTAGGGGGCATGAGTAAACTTAGTAAGGATAGAGGGAAGGGAGCGAGAGGGCAGACAAGAGGCGGACTGACGGGGTCCGGACGAGGAGGAGACAACTGAGAGGGGCAGGCAAGGACAGCTGGAGGAGGGGGGGGGCAGAAGGCAGGGAGTGCGCCTCAGCAAGGGCAGCAACCGAGAGGGAATCGGGGGCGAAAGAAACCTCCATATCTGGGACAGGGGGTTCGACCACTGAAATGGGAGGGGATGTAGTGACAGAGTCAGAGGGAGGGGGTGAGGAAGAAAGCGAAACCTTCTTACCTGCTGGAGAGGAAGAAGGAGAGGAGCCAGGCTTACGTTTCTGACTCGAAGAGACAGGCGTTCCAGTAACAACGCACCGGGCGACAGACTCAATGGTCTCAGCAGGAGAAGAGGAACGGGAGCGAACAACACGAAGATTGCTGGGAGGATGATGGATATCAGCTTGGACAGGCAGGTGGCGTGGAGGGTCAAGAGACTGGGGGGAGGGTCGGGAAGAAAGAGTGGGGGGAGATGGGGAAGAAGACAAAGGAGATATGGTGGACTGGGTAGGAAGGGGGGGAAACCCCAGATGGAGAACCGGGAGGGAGATCATCTGGGACAGGAGGCAAAGGAATAGGGGAGGAAGTGGTGGGTGTGGTCGGGTTTAAGGCCTGGGAACGGTTGTGAGACTGAGGAAGACGGGAAGGACGAGGAGAGGTAGAACGCAACACGCGAGCGTAAAAGACGCCCGCGAAAGGGGTGAGACGACGAACTTGGCGTCTCGCTTCAGGAAAAGACAGACGATCACGGTGCTTCAAGTTGAGGACGGCTTCCTCGAGTTTGTAGTGCATACACGAGCGTGAGAAGGTAGGGTGGGCTTCACCGCAATTGAGGCAGCGAGCCTGGGGAGAAGTGCATTCGGACTTAGAATGACTATCGTCTCCACACATGGGGCACAGATACACAGTACTGGTGCATTTGAGGACACCGTGCCTGAACTTTCAACACTTATTGCAAAGTCTAGGAGAGGGAATGTACTCCTGAACGGAGCATCTGGCACCAGCAAGAATAATAGAGGGCAGAAGGGCCCTACTATCAAAGGTGATTTTTACAACTCGAAGGGGCTGACGTCGACGACCACGAGGGGGTCGAGTAAACGTGTCCACCTGGAGGACAGAATGGCCTTGGGCTTCGAGGACATGTTTAATATCCTCATGGCAATCTTTGAGGTCCCGAACACCAATTGCAACATGGTGTGGGAGGAGAACAGTGCCAACACTAGCATTTAACGGAGCGTTTTTTGAGACCCGAACAGGGGTTTCTCCAACGCAGGACAAAGCGGCTAAGCGAGTAGCTGCATCCTGAGAAGGAGCAGCGACGACACGCGTACCATAACTGGTGGAGTTAAAGTAACAGAGGCATCTACCGAATCAACAAGGTGTTTACGGAGGGAGAAATCGTCAGGAAGAGTAGAATCCAGATGGTGGAGATCAAAGTATTTAGCCCACGCAGCGGGACCAAACAAGGTGTTGTAAGTACTATTATGGGAAGGGATCGTGCGAGTGCGGCCGTGGCGGGAACGGCGTTGAGAACCACCAGAGAGAGAGGGGGTAAAAGGCGCAGTAGTCACAATGAGAGACGAAGCCGTGCCAGGGGACGAGGTGGTCACCACTGGGGGCTGGGGACTCGACCCTACCGCAGAGGAGGGAGGGGAGCTGGGGGGAGTAGTCAGGTCGTCAGGGCCCAGTGCAGCGGAGGCTACAGAGCCCGGTCTTCCAACACAGTCCGACTCGGGGGCTTGGTCGCCCACCCTACGAGCCTGAGAAGTCACAAGAGGAACAGTAGTCAGCGACATGAAAACAATAGGTAATACTTTCATTCACAAATGTGGCCTCCGTACCCACCATGGAGCCACAATTAGAGGATAGGACACCCAACAAGAGACAGGTCTTGCCGGGGCACCCCAGGGGTGCGTCGTGAGTATACGCCTCACAGACGCCACCTTAAGAACCGTCAGTCCGTCGAGATCGGGTTCAGTGACGAAAGAAAGATTGACAATAAAAGGTTCCCCTCGCTCTCGACGTCGGGTACTACAGTTCTACGGGTGCAAGAGTATGCTTCCTCAAACACCCGGGCGTCAAAATAGAAGTTCAAGAGAATAATCAAAACAGGCAAAAGATCGGCAGGAAATGACAATTAGAAAGGAGAAGAGGGGGGGGGGGAGAAAAACGAAACACAAGGAAAAGGAAAAAGAGTTGTGGCCAAAATTGGCAAAGACAGCAGCCGGAGCATAAGGCCTCAAAAGGACAGAGGACTGACCCACGGAGCATCACACTCCAGCAGCCGCCCACCAAGCCCCCTCACAGCGACAACGAGCCAGAAAGGGAGGGGGCTACCCTGATAAAGCCACAGCTCAGGCAGCCCAAGAAGCGCACAACGCCACACAGCGGCAACAGGACGAAGGTCTGCGGTACAGTGAAGTCCTCGCTTCTTGGCAAGTCGACGTTCGATCCCTGACGGTCCAAGCGGTTGGACATCGTTCCTTCCCTTCATCGTTCCATGTGTTATTTAGTCATTTTGGGCTAACGCTTTCTACCTATCTACGATTAAACTTATCATTTAGGTATGTAAACAAAGGTAAGCACCCTTTCTGCTGCCACCACAAGGAAGAAGGGAGAGAGAGGAGGATGGGGAAAGAAAAGAAATGGAATCGCACAGGAGGAAAACAGAGAAGAGGAGGTGGTGGATGAGGGGTAGAAGAGCGCTCGTGAGAATGATGAAGAGTCGCGACCAACTACTTTTAAAACAATAGTGGGCTGGAGGCACCAAATATATATAGCTGTGTCGGCCACTTTTATGACCCTACCAGAAAGTCAGAAAAACACATATATCAACACACACAAACAGCCATACACACACACACACAAAATATACATGCACAAGAACTGCCTGTAGAAACGCCTACAGAAACGTGGGTAAGGAATCATTCATAAACTTGCACTCACTTAGTTGTGCTTGCGGGGGTTGAGCTCTTTGGTCCCGCCTCTCAACTGTCAATCAACTGGACTAAATGAACTAATTCAACTTGTATACCACAGTTACAGTTGTCAGACCAATCTTGGAGTATGTGGCTCCAGCGTGGAGTCCATATATAGTCAAACACAAGACGAAGTTAGAGAAAGTTCAGAGGTGTGCCACCAGACTAGTATCCGAGCTGAGATGTACGAGCTACGAGGAAAGACTTTTCTTTTAGGTTGAAGTAAAGAAGATGGAGAGACACAGGCGAAGGGAAAGTTTAGAAATTGGAAATATGATGTGAGTTATGATAGGAGGCGGGCTGTCTGCCTTGCTGACACCAAGTGTTTGTGTTGGCAGCTAAGCTAAGCTTGCTCTCTCTTGTCAGGGAGATGTGAGTGTGTAAAAGACAACTGGAATTAAACCTCACGTCGCTGGAAGACAGAAAAGTTAGGGGAGACATGATTATCACCCACAAAATTCTCACGAGAAATTGACCGGGATGGATAAAGATGAACTATTTAACCCGGATGGAATACAGACAAGGGGGACACAGGTTGAAACTTAGTATCCAATGAGCCACAGAGGCAGTGGTAGCTAACAAATGTTATGCACAAGGACAAGAAGTGGTGGAGTGGAGGTAGACTCCATACACAGCTTCAAAAGTAGATATGATAGAGCCCAGCAGGCACGGGAACCCGCACACCAGCTGATTGATGATTGAGAGGCGGGACCAAAGAACCGAAGCTCAAACCCCGCAAGCATAACTATAGGTGAATATTTACGGAAATGAGAAGCATTTATACCTTGAGAGAGGCAGACACAGCGAGAGAGAGAGAGACAGTGAGAGAGACACACAGTGAGAGAGGGAGTGAGAGAGAGAGAGGAACAGTGAGACAGACAGAGGAAGGACCGTAATGGTGAGCTTCAGAGTCGCTTGCTCAGTGGAGCATGATAGGTACATGACGGCTGCTGACCTATTGTTGCAGAAGTCCGACTGGGTGGTGTGGGGGGGGGGGCAGCTGGTGACACATGCACACGCACACATACACACACACACTACGTATACACACATACACACACACACAGTGGTTGAGAAACATTTTACATGTCAATATTTGCGGGTAATGCCAAATTAATGAGAACAGGTGGGACATATGGAGACTGTAGCATAATCCAAGTAACATACAGGAGTTGAACGAAGAAATGGTTAATAGATTTAAATACCAGTAAGTGCAAGGTGATACAAACTCAATAACAAAAGACAGAAGGGTAGAGAATGGAGGGAAAATACCTCCACGTCCCAATTAAAGAACCTAGTGATCAATTATTACACAAAAGTTTTATTCCAGAGGAACACAACTAGTGCAGGCGATGAGTCACAATAACGTGGCTAAAGTATGTTGACCAGACCACACACTAGAAGGTGAAGGGACGACGACGTTTCAGTCCGTCCTGGACCATTCTCAAGTCGATTGTGATGAGGAAGATTGATTGATTGATAAAGATTAAGCCACCCAAGAGGTGGCACGGGCATGAATAGCCCGTAAGTGGTGGCCCTTATGAGCCATTAACAGGATCGAGTGATGATACTGGAGATCTGTGGAGGTGCGACGGCACCCTGCGTGACGGGAGATGTCTCCCGGACCAAATGGTGACCAAATGGTGGTTACTCCTGATTGATAAGTGACGAGGAAGTAGAGACAGGCAATAAATAGGCAAGAGAGAGCTGAGGAGCAAAGTAAGGTGTAGTAGAGGGGATAGTAATAATAATAAGAGCTGCAGAAGGCCTATTGGCCCATACGAGGCAGCTCCTATTATAACCACCGAATGAGAAGGAGATAGGAATAAGAAGAGGATAGCAAGGGAGCGTAGGAGAAGAGAGAAAGAAAAGGAAAGAGAAAGAAAGAAAATAGAAGGGGTAGGCTTATGTTAGGTCACGTTTGTTAGAAAGATTAGAGCATTTGAGTATATACTGTGAAAGGGAAGAGTCCACAGCAACAAAGCCAGGACTCAAGTTCATATTGGGTACATTGTGTATTAGAGCCGATTCCACAAGACGGCGTCTGTGAAGAGTAGAGGCAGGAAAGATTATTTTATTTTCTCTCTCTTATCTCTCTTGCCTATTTATTGCCTGTCTCTACTTCCTCATCACAATCGACTTGAGAATGGTCCAGGACGGACCGAAACGTCGTCGTCCCTTCACCTTCTAGTGTGTGGTCTGGTCAACACATAACTAGGTCAAGGTGAAGATACTGTTGAGTGGCAAGCACCTGCATAGTCTCCAGGAACCGCAACAAGTAACAGTCCCGGGAGCTGCAACAAGGAACCTCGTTGACAAAAGCACGTAAGGAACAACTGGCGTGTAAGGAGGCTAGTCTCAGAACTATGTGTGATGAGGTATGAAGAAAGAGTGAAAGATCTGTAACTAACAATGTTAGAAAGGAAAAACAGAGAGAGAGAGAGAGAATCAGACAGACAGAGAGGGGGGGGGACAGAGACAAGAGAGAGACAGACATAGAAGCGAGGGAATGAGAGATATAACAAAGAGGAAACATTCACACTGAATACCCACAGCAATAGAAAATATTTAGGTCGAAAATTTAGGGTCGGAAAATTAAATTTTGTAGGAAAATTAGGTCGGAACGTATGGGTTGAAAAGTGGGGTTGAAGAGCCGTCTCGCGATGCAGCAATGGAGCATGATTGAATATTCATGTACCTATAATTTCACCTATAATTGAATAATCTCACAGCGTTTTCAATTTCAGGACAGACTACTCATATTGTATTACGAGTGCTTATGATGTTCAAACTATACGTCAGAAAATAAAGGAACGACGACGTTTCGCTCCGTCCTGGACCATTATAAAGTCGTGTAACGGGGCTACATGACGTGATAATGGTCCAGGATGGACCGAAACGTCGTCGTTTCTTCATTTTCTGACGTGTGGTTTGGTCATCATATCTTCAGTCACGTTACTGTGACTGGTCGTCTGCAAGGGTACCTATCATAGCTCTGAACAGCATATATATATATACCTATTATACCCTGACCGTATGTAAAAGCCTCCGCCCTGCCACGGAAATCGAGCCTGAGACCGAGACTGAGTCTCGAGACTGAGACTAATCGAGACCGAGTTTGCGAAGCGACTACACTGACCACCTGGCCATCACCCGGGACGAGTCTGTTACCCGACAGATCTAGACGGAGGAAAACACTATAGCTGAACAATACTCGACCACTGCTCCTTCCTCCTCCCATTCCATTCCCTCTACCGGGAGTGGGGGTGGAGGGGTTCCCTTCCTAGCATTTTCTCTCTCTCNTACACTCACTTAGTTATTACCTACAGTAGTAAATTGGGGATATGGTTCAAACAAATCCCTAGGGCCGGATGAAGTGTTGTTTGCCAGGGTGCGTAAGAATGCAAAGAGGAGCTTTGCGAGCACTATCTATCATATGTAATAAATCAATAGTCAGGTAGAGTGCAGACTCATGGAAGGTTGCTAATGGGTGACCAATTTTAAGAATTTTGATCGCTTGCATCAAACTATGGCGGGCAAGCCTAACGTCTACTTGGGAAAGCTACTTGAATTGATAATTGCAAATACAATCGTCTTCATCTTGAAAAACATAAATTAATGAATGATTCACAACATGGTTTACAAATGGCCGTTCATGTGTATAACAAAATTTGCTATAATTTATTCCATTATAGTTGAGGCAGTTGATAGTGGTAAGGATTGTGATGTTGTGTACCTGACTTTAGCAAAGCTTTTGATACAGTGCACATGAAAGACTGATTAAAGAGATAGAGGCTCATGGTATTGGGGGTGCTATATTAAGTTGGATTAGGGCCATGGCTATAACGAAGGAAACAGAGTTGGTATAAATGGTGTTAAGTCAGAGTGGGAAAATGTTGTAAGTGGAGTGCCTGAAGGCTCTGTCCTGGGAGCTCTGTTGTTTATAATATATATAAATAATTTAGATTCAGGTTTGAGTAGCAACATTTGCAAATTTGCCGATGATACAAAAATTGGTAGGGAAATAAACAAGGAAGAAGGACTCACAATCACTTCAAGTCGATCTAAAACAGGTTTTGAAATGGTCAAAAGAGTTGGCAGATGCAGTTTAATGGTGATAAATGCAAAGTTTTGAGGCTAGGTAATGATGATAGAGTTACAAGATACGAGCTTGATGGTATTGAGATTGCGAAGTCGGATTGCGAAAGGGATCTGGGAGCTATGATTAGTAATAATTCAAAACCAAAAGATCAATGCATAATGTTCATAATAAGGCAAATAGAACACTGGGATTTATAATCGAAGCGTAGTAAGAAGACACCTTGTGTATTCTCTAGCTATATTTTGCTCTGGTTAGGCCCCATTTAGATTATGCAGTTCAGTTTTGGGAGCGGAACTATAGAATGGATATAAATTTACTTGAACGTGTCCAGCGTAGGATGACAAAGTTAATTCCCCAAATTAGAAATGTTTGATATGAAGAGAGATTAACAAAGCTTACAATGCATTCACTGGAAAAGCGAAGAATTAGGGGTGACATGACAGAGGTTACAAGTGGATGAATGGACATAACAAAGGGGATATAATAGATTATTAAAAGTATTATCACAAGACAGAACACGAAACAATTGGTATAAATTAGATAAGTTTAGATTTAGGAAATATTTAGGAAAATGTAGGAAAATATTTAGGAAAATGAGCTGCTCTTGCAGCCGCTCCGTCTGCTGATGTGACTGCTGCTGGTATTCCTGCAACCGGTCATGAAGGGCAACCGCTGCCTGAACAGTGGAGTGACCCAAGGGCGAGGTGATAGGGAGGCAATAGCATGATATTTTCACAATAGATTTCAACCTGCTAAGTGCAACGTTATTATATTTCGGTAACAGACTTCAACCTGCTAAGTGCAACGTTATTATATTTCGGTAACAGACTTCAACCTGCTAAGTGCAACGTTATTATATTTCGGTAACAGACTTCAACCTGCTAAGTGCAATGTCATTACATTTTGGCAAAAGACTTCAACCTGCTAAGTGCAATGGCATGTCATTTAAGCAACAGACTTCAACTTGCTAAGTGCAATGTCATGACATTTTGGCAATAGATTTCAACCTGCTAAGTGTAATGTCACGACATTTTGGCAATAGATTTCAACATGCTAAGTGCAATGGCATGTCATTAAGCAACAGACTTCAACTTGCTAAGTGCAATGTCATGACATTTTGGCAATAGATTTCAACCTGCTAAGTGTAATGTCACGACATTTTGGCAATAGATTTCAACCTGCTAAGTGCAATGTCATGACGTTTCGGCAACAAACTTCAACTTGCTAAGTGCAATGGCATGTCATTTCTGCAACAGACTTCAACCTGCTAAGTCCAATGTTATTACATTTCGGTAACAGACTTCAACCTGCTAAGTGCAATAGTTAGTTTAGTTTAGTTCATTTATTATGCACCCCATACCCATCTTGTGGGTGGTAGTGGAAAGGGTTACTGAGGCACATAATGGGCTCAGGGACTGAACCCTACAGTTCATTTAGCTAAGCAAGTTACAATCTTGATGAGCTAGTTACAAAATTCAGTATAAGTCGTCACATCAGCAATGGGTTCGAGATCGACCACAAGTACAGTTTCTAAATTTAGCAACTACAAACAAAATACAAATACAATTATTTATTCAGTTAAGTACATACATACAAGGTGAAATACAAAAGTTGATGGATTCATAGATAGAGCTAGTACATACAATGCCTAAAACCACTATTACGCAAAGCGTTTCGGGCAGGAAACTGACATATGTGGAGAGCTAGTGTCACAATTGATATGTTTGTCCTGCACACCGCCCCCCATCCAGTGGGCAGCAGTGGATAGGTTACAATCACTCTTAGTTACTACCTACAGTTAGCAAATTGGGGATATTTGGCTAAAATTTCTGGTAGCAGATCATTTTGAATGAAATATTGACACATCGCTGGAACATTGGTTATAGAATTCACGTATCTTTTCGCACTCCATCACATAGTGACGGAGGGTGTGCGAATAATTTTGTTGACACAGTTTACATTTGGTGAGATCTACATCGGCAGATAATGAAAATTCCCAGAGATACTTGTAACCGAGTCTAAACCGAGCAGTAGTAACGTCTAGAAGTCTGCTGATTTCATTGGATGAACCATAGATGTGTGGCTCCTCTTGCATGATAGTGTGATGATAGATGGAATTACTGGTGTCGATTTTACCTTGCCTCAGATCTACAAGATCTTGTTGAAGTTCTCGGTGTACTGCTGCTCTCAGATTGCTCATTGACAATCCAAGGTTACACTCAACATCTCCTTTAAAGGCAGATTCTTTGGCTAACTTATCAGATCTGTCATGCATTCGGAGGCCAACATGAGATGGCGACCACATGAAATGAACTCTGTTACCATCCTTAATAATTTTGTTGTATTTGTGTCTAGCCTCGGACACGAGCATGTTACAGTTATGTCTTAAAGAGTTGAGAGCAATTAAGGATGATAACGAGTCACCTACAATTAATGTATCAAGTTTGGAGACTTGTACACATTTCAGGGCAAGGATAAAGGCAAATAGTTCGGTCTGAAGGGTAGAGGCCCTGTTGTTTATACGGACTCCCCACTCAAAGTACAAGCCATCGCCCATTGTCAGGACAACGGCACCCGTGGTGCGGTGTAGGGAACCATCAGTGTATATGATTTGAGAGAGAGAATACTCTGTGGACAGAGCATCAATATGGCTTAAGGCGTTGAGCTTTGTCTCAAGACGAAGCTTGGGCTGATCTCTAATTTGCTTCTTGGGTGGAAAGGGAGGGATTAAAATTGGAAAGGGTGTAATCTCCCACGGTGCAGGAAAGTGCCGTTCTTGTTTCTCTTGGTACAAATTGTGAACCTGATACATTCTGGGTTGAGCTCCAGTTTTAGTTATTCATTTGGAACAATGCTGATCTTCAATAAAGAAATTCTGGAGGGCTTCTGTGCAAGGGTTAGGATGAGTTAGCCTAAGCATTTTTATACCAATTTGACAGTTAATTTCAGTAACACGATCAACAACGCTCAGAATATTTAGTTTCTTTCTCATATTAAGTATCTTTGTGGTACGAGGGCACCCAAGGATTATGCTCAAGGCTTCGTTCTGCAATTTTTCAAGCCCTCCAAGCTTTCTTTCAGGCATCAAAACAAGCAGAGGTGCAGCATAATCCACTAAAGATCTGATGTATGCAAGGTACATCATTTTGACAATGCTAACATTGGCACCATAGCCTGAGTGATAACTTGCAACAGCCTTGAGAGCTCGAAGCCACTCTTTATACTGACGACAGAGTCTGAATACAACAGGACCATACATTATTAGTCCACTTATTATATGTTAAATATTTCAATACAGTATAAGTCCAGGAACATTTCTTAGTTTATTACCAATGTCACACATTTGTCTCCAACTGTCTAATACAATTTGTCTGTCATTTTTATCTATAGAGTCGTTTTGAACATACTGTAACACAGCGTTGGCAGTTAACCTGCGTGGAAGGGCTCCACTACACAAGGTTTCAAGATTACTAGAAGTTTCCCCTGACGAGCAAGTGAACACATGTTTGGAGGGTTCAGGGGCGGAAGGGGAGGGTTGGTAGTCATTGCTTCCAAGTCCCCTCATACACGTGACCATCACTGCAATGTCGCTGGTGGATTTTTTCTCATGTTGGAGCTGCTCTTGCAGCCACTCCGTCTGCTGATGTGACTGCTGCTGGTATTAATGTAACCGGTCATGAAGGGCAACCGCTGCCTGAACAGTGGAGCGACCCAACGGCGAGGGATAGGGAGGCAATAGCATGGCATTTTGGCAACAGACTTCAACCTGCTATGTGCAATGTTATTACATTTCGGTAACAGACTTCAACCTGCTAAGTGCAATGTTATTACATTTCGGCAACTGACTTCAACCTGCTAAGTGCAATGTTATTACATTTCGGTAACAGACTTCAACCTGCTAAGTGCAATGGCATGTCATTTTGGCAACAGACTTCAATTTGCTAAGTGCAATGTCATGACATTTTGGTAATAGACTTCAACCTGCTAAGTGCAATGTTATTACATTTCGGTAATAGACTTCAACCTGCTAAGTGCAATGTTCTTACATTTCGGTAACAGACTTCAACCTGCTAAATGCAATGTTATTGCATTTCGGTAGCAGACTTCAACCTGCTAAGTGCAATGTTATTACATTTCGGTAATAGACTTCAACCTGCTAAGTGCAATGTTAGACATTTCGGTAACAGACTTCAACCTGCTAAGGTGCAATGTTATACATTTCGGTAACAGACTTCAACTTGCTAAGTGCAATGTCATGACGTTTTGGCAAAGACTTCGACCTGCTAAGTGCATTGTTATTAT
>WNGS01042707.1:7659699-7686490 GCA_020271785.1 Procambarus virginalis
ACTACTGTATTTTTGAACGTTAAAAATAGTTGACATGATCTTCAAGTGAACAATCGTTTACCTAACAAATGTCTCCCCTTTTAGGACAGAAAAGGTAAAGTATAAACCCGTAATAGAGCTAGCTAAGATTTAAGTACTGTACCATCTGTAACACTCAAAATTATCACTGAAGAATTATACCAAGTTCTTATTTTACCATTATTTTATTGCTTTGGGGGAACTGGTCGGCCAGCTCCCCCAAAGCTCTGCTCCAGTTCCAGCTCTGGCTTATTTTATTGCTTTGGGGGAGCTGGTCGGCCGAGCGGGACAGCACACTGGTCTTGTGATTCTGTGGTCCCGGGTTCAGTCCCAGGCGCCAGCGAGAAACAATGGGCAGAGTTTCTTTCATCCTATGCCCCTGTTACCTAGCAGTAAATAGGTACTGGGAGTTAGTCAGGTGGCTACGGCTGCTTCCTGGCGGTGGAGGCCTGTCGAGGACTGGGCCACGGGACACTAAAAAAGCCCCAAAATCAACTCCAAGATAACCTCAAGATATACCACAATACAAACCTGTCATCGCGGATACCATAGTACTTATGTCACCCTAATGTTCATAGTTCCATGCTGCTAATGTTCACAGTTTCCCTGTGGTAGATTTACAGATATTAACTATCACCAGGCACCAATCATTCCTCACGTACCATAGTAAATCCCATAGTACCCATCCCATCGCAGTGGACACCAAAAAATGTGTTTGCTCAAATGTTTAATGATTGTATTTTCCATTCCCACTTCTGGTATGAGTTTATATATCATTTTCCATCCTATTCTTGGAGCCACCAAATGCACAAGAAGCATCAGCATGAAGGAGTTGAAACTCCCAATCATATGTGGAAGAATTGAGCAGCTCGGTACTACCTTCTGTGTAAGGGTAATGAGAGATCCAACATCACCCTTACTACTTAGATAAAAACTGACTAGTGTTGTATGTAAGTGGGAGAGTGTTGTCAATCTCGTGAAACTAAATATTCCTATTGTATGCAAAGTACTATCTAATGATATTCCATTATATCTGCCACACGAAATACAAATGTCTTACACGCCCATCATCAAAAAGAGCAATGAAAAACCAGCACTCCTAAAAGCAACAACACTTGAGACAATGGATTCCTTTATAAATAACCTATGACCTCACGAGCACTATGCCTATGCTGATGGGTCTGTTCAAATGTCAACAGGTACACTTGTAGCAGCCTGTAGATATACAAAGACAACATATGCACCAGACCACAAGTGTGAGACTCGAAAACTGGCTAGCTCCACACATGCAGAATTAGCTGCACTACAACTTCCACTAATGCACTAAGAACCGTGGAGGAGTAATTTTCTGTGATTCAAAGTCAGCTCTTAGGCCTTAAAAACCCAAATGCAAAATAGACACTAGGAATTTTGTAACTTTATTATAAACATTATTAATGCAAAGGGCAAGAGTTTCAGTCTCGTTTGTATGGACACCATCTCACACAGATGGTGTCCAGCATGATGCCACAGACAAGGCAGCTAAAACGGCAAGTGATAAGCCTGAAATCGAGTGGGATATGGGCATTCCATCTCTGCTGTAAAAACCGCAGTATTTCAGGAAATTAGGGAAGACAGAAAACAGTACTGACACAAAGGCCAAAGCACAGTTAAAGAGTTATGACATGTTTAGAACAGATAATTTTATATACTGGCAGCATAAAACATTCACTGACAGAGTGATATTGTAATTGCTAGATTAGGCTGGGATATCGATATCTATGGCCGGTGGCTGCAGGGAATGAATCTTCCCCAATGGTGAACATTCCATTGTAAACTATGTGAACAAGAGCTGGGCATACTCTCCAACACTATATGTGTGATTGCCCTGCTATAAGTGACCCAGACCAAATGGTATGAGGTACTTGAGCACTAATCCCTTATATACTCAGGAATATGGAAGATATTCTTGTGCTGTACCCAGTTTTGCCAGTGGAGGTAATAGATCCATCTTACATATCATGTTCCACGTGATTTTTAGTAAGAGTTGATTTGTCTTTGTATTGAGGCTGGTAGTTTTATCCCCCGATTCCATGTGTGACTAACATCCTGTGAATGGGATATTTAGGATGAACTTAAGCTAGTTGCTTGTCAGAGTTAGTTTAGTTCATTTATTATAAGCACCCCAGCCCATTCTTTGGGGGAGTAGTAGAAAGGGTTACAGAGGGACGCATACAGAGACGCAGAGGCGCAGGGAGTTAACCCCCCACAGTTAATGTTAATTAGGCAAGTTATAATCTTGAGCTAGTTACAAAAATTCAATACAACATCGCACACATAATTTTTGTTTTCTTTTTATTTTGAAAACAAATACAATAAGTAGAAAAAATCACATCATCACATTGTCAAGGCAAGAAACACAGGAAAACAGTTATAACAGAGAAACACCACAACAAAGTAGTACAAAATTGCAAAATGGTAACATAAACCAGGTAACAATGAGTATACAGTCAGAAAAGAAAAAACACCACAAGCACTATAGCCCAACAGAACCAGGCAAGAAACACTTAAAAAAAATAGCTCACAGCACATCAAAACAAATAACGAAATAAATCAACACAAAACCGACCACACAATCATCATCATATTTATCCGGATATAGACGCCGCAGGTACTTCTTCCTATATACATCCCACCGAGCCCACAAGTCCACGGGAAGACATCTCCTGTCCACGAGGCTAAACCTAGCCCGTTGCTTCTTGCCCAACTCCTGTGCCAGGTAAGTACGTGGCTCACCATAGCCCGAGCTACCTGGAACTTGTTCCGAGTGCGGATCTATAACACAGCAGCAATGCATAAGTCAGAAACTTCATGCATGTTTGGACCTTCTGCGGTGATGCATGAGGTCAGGAAACATCCAGCCGGCGCCTCCACCACAGGGGCGGGAAGTCACGGGAAGAGTTCCGCACAGAGCTCTTCGGTACAGACGGTAGAACCACATGGGACTGAAGCACAGGAGCCGGCCGGACACAGGGCGGCAACATAGCGGACAGAGTTGCAGGGGACACAATCACAGAGGGCGATGGTGCAGGGACCGACACCACCAGGGCGGCGGAGTAACAAGGACGGCTGAGCAGAGGGCAGATGCGTCCCATGGTCTGCCTTCCGGCCAGAGGCAGGAGGTCAGCCGGAAACAGAATCTTTTTAATAACCAGCACCTAAGTCCCATCCCTCTCCCGCAACCCGGCCGGTGCCACCAACCTCCCAACTCGGGGAACAGCAACCGGGGTATGCAGAGGTTGCCGGAGAAGATACAGGGATAAGGTCCATGTCGATATCCCACACATAGGACCCATCCACCCCGCTGCAAAAAACACGCCCACAGGAAGCCGAGGCACATTCCCACATCTCATCCACAGAAGACAAACTTCCGGAGTCCCCAAAATCCCGGAAGGCGCTCAGGGTCCTAGTACAAAGCAGGCACGGGGGTGGGAAGAACAGCCCCAAAGAGACGAACTAGCAACGCTGGTTGATAGAGTGGGTCGCAGGTCGTCGGAACTATCACCCTCGCCAGGAGGAACACCACAGCAGGAACTGCGGTGGGAATCACCTCAGCCGGAGCAACTTAATTGCAGCCGCACACGATCACTCGACCCATCGCAGCTTCAGCAACCCAGGGAACAGGATCACGACACCGCAGAGAGACGACATGACACAGGGCGTAACACGTGGGACAACGGGTGGAAGACAAAGCTGCCGGAGATAGTACAGACCGGGGCAACGCGTTGACCACGTCCGGGGGCACGAGACCCAGACCCAAGGAGACACGACTGGAGACGAGAGGCAGGCAGGTGGGAGGGGGTAGCAGGGTGTAGTGGTGCGAGGAGCCGAGGGATGCACTAAAACTACCAACCCGACACCACCACAACCCATCGAGGATGACACACACAACGCCTATTATTTTTCTTCTGGTGTGTACCTGTTTGTCAGCTTAAACTTTGGGGATCCCATGTCTACCATTGTTTAGGTTAGAATGAAATAGCTTAGGTTTGAAGCAATGTGTCGGCACTTGTACAGTATTGGTGTGTGACATTCTGGTAACTTATGTGGTTGGAATGTGGGAATTTTGTACTTAATAGCGTTAAAAATCGTGTGATGCTGATCTGTTTGTTTACAGTACATGTATGTCCTGCAGAAGCCTGTCTAGACTGCTCAGTTTTGTATGAGATGTGTTACTGTCTTGGAAATGGAATGCCAGTAAAGCATCATACTCATGTGCGAGGTGTGCCATTACTCTTTTGTGGCCCTATTAACTTGTTCTGCTAATGTTTTTTTGACAGAGCTGGATGGGGAAGAAAAGAAGTTGAGTAGACGACAAAAGGTACGAGCCACAAAACGAACCAATGAGACCAGTAAAGTTGTGCAACCAGCAAAGAAACTCAAGAAGACTTTGCCTCCACCAGAAGGTATTATAATTATTAATTTTAGGTCAGCCACAGCTTCACCCAAGCTTCACATCACCAGATGTAAGAAAACAAGTTCTGGTTACAGTATGCAAGTTAATATAGGTTGATAGGGACATTTTTGTGAACACATTATGATGTAAAAGCAGATAATGTATAGAAAGAGAGCATATCAGTATGTGAGTGTTTTTAACAATTTTATTAAAACTTTGTACACCAGAGAATGAGTTGGACAGTGAAGGTGAATACCAAGACAGTTCTGATGAGATGGAGGAAGGAAGCCCCACAGTGAAGGACACTAAACAACCACAAAATAAAACCAAATTTGCACTCTTTGAAAATGACGATGAGAGTGCAGAAGACACTGAGAAAGGTGATGACAGCGATGGCAGCGAGGGTGATGATGACAGAGATAATTATGGTGACGACGATGATGATGATGATGATGATGATGATGATGGTGATGATGACATTGAAAAATCATCAAAAAGCTGGAAAAAAAAGAGAAGGCAAAAATGTAAGTGTAGTTAACAAATCCTTTATTTAAAGATTTTATGATTTCATTCAGCTTCATTACTAAAGCAAAGTCCTCTTAGTTCTGTTAATCTTTCCTAATTATTGTTTTAATGTTTAAGCGATATAATTCCTGTTTCAAGTCAAGCTAATTAATTCCATATCTTTTGGCATCTGTGGTTAGACAATAATCAATTAAGTAAAACTACAATTTTGTGTAAACATCATAAACTATAACAGTAGATAGAGCACGTCTGGTTTTTATATTTTCAGACTGTCAATTTATATATGTAAACATTTGAATTGTACAATATACATTCCCAAGCATTTTATTGGCAAACTCATACCTGTAATTACAGTGGCCCCCCTTCGTTTACGAATTTAATCTGTTCCCAGAGACAGCTTGTAACCCGAAGATTCACAACCCGAAACAAGTTTTCTCATAAGAAATAATGTAAATTGACTTAATCCGTTCCACACTCCCAAAAATATTAACTTCGAAATACATTTCATGCATAATACACGCAAATATTTAGTACTATAGTATGTACAAGTTATAGCTTACCTTTATTGATGACTCTTGTTGGTGTATGAAAAATGGTGAGGAGGGAGGAAGGAGGTGTTAGTATTTGGGAGTTCCCTTCCATTATAACATCAGGCACTGATGACTTCTCTGGGGTACTCTCTCTCCTACGTATTGCAGGCATACCCTAGGAACTGGTTGTAGCTCATTGCTTGCTTGTCTTACTAAGAATCTGTCTAAAGACATTTGTTTTTCCCTGCATGTTAACACTTGTCTGTAGTGAGACATCACATTGTCATTAATAAGGTCAATGCAACGGCATGCTAGAGTCTTTCCAGTAAAACTTTGCATTTCTTCCCATGCAGCATACATTTTCTTAATTAATGAAGAAGGGACATTCTCTACTGCCTCCTCCTCTCCTGAAGATTTGTTGTACTGCCTAACTAGTTCCATTACCATTCTCTAGTACCATTTTCATGTTTACAAATGATCTTGTTTTTCATCTATGGTCATCCTCACATGTGTTTTCTTAGGTTGAAAATTGCCATTGACTATCTTGGATCCATGGTGTGATATATAATAATTACTTTTATGTTCAGAAACAAAAAAAAGCAGAAAAACAATGAAATTCTTTACACAGAATTCAAGCGCAATTGTCACTAAGCAGGAGCCACTGGTAAACTGAAGCGCGGGCGACCTTGCCACCAGGAACCACGTGCTCAGTTGACCCATATGTGTATCAACAAACTCGTAACTCAAGGCAAAACTTGTAAACTGATTAAAATTTTCCAAAGAAATTAGGCTTGTAACCCAAAAAATTCGTAAAGAGGGGCATGCGTAAGTCGAGGTGTCACTGGACAGTGGAACCTTGATTAGATAAATCTGCAGTTGGACTTTTTGTAATTATTTGTTGTTGGGCAGTTTGGATTTTTTTTTATGGCAAATGGTAAGGGCACAATATTGCCTAAAAAAAAATAAAATAGGGGCCTTGGGGAAGCCATGGAACATATTTAATCCTTAAACAGCGCATGGTTTATATATACGCCCAGAGTAACATGTCTCACTGTGCGCATGGCGTATACTGTTAATACGACATGGGTGCCAGGCACGATTCAAATGACCCACGGCTACACGGGGTTCACATTAGCTTCCTCAGGGCTCTGGTAAACAGACGCCATGTTTAAAAAAAATAATTGGTAATATTCTCCGTTGTGAGAGCCACAGTGCTGTAGGAGTAACCAAGGCTGGCGCACGCAGCATGAGCTAACAGCACTGCTGTTCAGCTTGTGACCACAGCATTGCCTAAAAATGTCAAAATAAATATGTAACTGCTATTATTTAGCGATGACAGTGTTACAGATGACCCCTGACTGTGATGAAAATGACCAGGATTGTGATAATAGCAGGACTGTTGTGATAATTAACACTGTGTGGGAGGAGTAATGCTGAGGAAGGGAGGGAGATAGCATCATTTACTGTCTGACCACCTGTTATTGTCTGCATTCACCATACCAGCTCAGTGGTTCTCTATGGTGAACACAAATGTAGATACTTATATATAATGTGTGTATTAGTGTAATAACAGCAAAAGGATTATGTTCGGGGCCATTTGGGTTACGGAGGTGGCATCGTCTGCATGACTTGTCTAGCTGCATAGAGGGTGACCACTATGCTCTTTCTCTTTGGTCACCCTACAAGCTTAGATGTACAGTTACGGTGCATACAACATGCAGACACTTGCATATAATGTGTGTGTATAGAATGTAATAACACCACAAACAGTATTGTTGGGGGAGAATTTTAGTGTGTCTGACCTTGAATGAGTGAAGGAGGCAGCCACCAGCTGACTGTAATTACCTAAGTGTAATTACCTAAGTGTAGTTACAGGATGAGAGCTACGCTTGTGGTGTCCCGTCTTCCCAGCACTCTTTGTCATATAACGCTTTGAAACTACTGACGGTCTTGGCCTCCACCACCTTCTCCCCCAACTTGTTCCAACCGTCTACCACTCTGTTTGCGAAAGTGAATTTTCTTATATTTCTTCGGCATCTGTGTTTAGCCAGTTTATATCTATGACCTCTTGTTCTTGAAGTTCCAGGTCTCAGGAAATCTTTCTTGTCGATTTTATCAATTCCTGTTACTATTTTGTATGTAGTGATCATATCATATCCCTGCAAAAAAAAAAAAAAAAAAAAACTTTTTCTTCTGTCTTCTAGTTTTGGCATATTTAACTAGTGTGTGTGTGTGTAGTGATGTCTCTTAGTGCCTGAACTAACTATAACAGCTTAGTTGTACAGTTGTGGTGAACAAAACATGTAGATACTTATATATAATCTGTGTATATAGTGTAATAACAGCAAAACTATTTGTTTATTGTTTTATGAACGTAATAATTGAATCACTAATATGCACACCATACTTTTTGAGTATAGCGATGATTCACCCCTTTTATTATGTAAATCTATCACACTACACACTATTGAATAATATTACTGCAAAATAATTAAGAAAACATTAAAAACATCAATCGGAGACATTGAAATAATTAGGTAATAATATCTTTGTGGCAACTCCCACCCGACAGCTCGGGTGACGCTGACCGCCTCTGACGACTGCTCTGTCATCGCCCACGTTTTGCCAGACTTCCTCGGGCCTATTGCGGCCAAAACATGTTGCTACGCTCCCCCCCCCCCCCCGTGCCCAGGGAACACAAATTAACATTTTTAGAAGATGAAAATTTTTTTTAGAATTTTTTCTTGTGCACAGGGGTGTAAATCTCCTCAGGACCCCTTAGCAACTTAAGGGTAAAACCAAATTCTATGGTTCATTTTAATTTTGAGATTCCCTTAGTTTTTGCTCATTAATATAGGTCCGTTTTCTTTTGAAATTTAGATTTCAAGACTAGGGCATAAGAAATATGCTAGATGTAGTTAAATCTCTTTGCAGACAGGTTTTCTTTGTTGCTGTCCATCATATGACGGGTTGAAATTTTAATTTTGCTTAGTGAAATCAGCCCATAAGACATGGGAAATATTAGAGAAACTTCCCATAATGCCGTAGTGCTTGAATGAAGGTGAAGGAAAGACCCAATACAGTACAGTATGTGTATGTATTAAAAACCAAATTTTTGGATGTGGTCTATATCCTTTCATAGGTAATGTATATAATGTTCATATTGTATATAATATTATATACAGTACCTTGAGAAAGAATGTAGGCTACATCTGAATATTTGTTTTTTAATTGTACACACATTGGGGTCTTTCCTACACCTTCAAATGTAACTGTTAATATGACTCTAATCGTCTTTATAAAGATTTTTGTTGATGGACTCGACATTACATGAAATAGTTGGAGCTTTGGGGAAGCTATTGAGGATATTTAAAACCAAATTCTATGGATTATTTTAATTTAGAGTTGGCAGGGTTTTCAATGACTGGTATGGCTCTGATACTTTTGAAAATTAGTTGAGAGGCTGGAGATGTGAGTTGTTCATTTGGTAGTTGTCTGTTGTACTATAGGTTGAAATAAAAAAAAATTCAGAGTGAAATTAGCCCATATGGCATGGGAATGCATCCTAGGTTGCAACGAATCCCTTGCTGTAACAAATTGGAGTTGGTCTTGTATAGTTCATTGAATTAAATTTGTACTGTACTTTGCCTTGTAAATTAACACACTAGTAAAGATTAAGCAGTTGAACCATCTTGTAGAATACACATTATAAAGAGACATTCTTTAGTGCTGCAGGTGATGCATACCTGGAGGAGTCGGCAGCAAATATTGGAGTGCAGATTCCCAGCCTTGAGGAAGTGCAAAAGGATCTTGAAGAATCGGCAGACTTGGCCAATATCAACAGTCGAATCAAGGACACAGCATTTATACTGGCTGATTTTAAGCAAGTTGTTCCTCTTACAATATACAATTTTTGTTCTATAATGGCTTAAGTATGATCTATATTAAACATAATTATTCCACTTAAATGCATCATTTAAGAGACATTTTTTCCTCTAGTCTTATGAATGTGTTAAAGTCTTAAGTGAGAGTTTTATTATAAATTACTTTTTTTCCCATTTTACAAGTTTCATCCTGTAAACAGTATTGAAGACAAAGCTGCAAATGTAATACAGTATTGCCTAAATACTGATGGTTATTATGTGTTGTGCCTTGACATTTATAATTTAGTTTTGAATTTACAGTAAACGGCGTGAAAAAGGACGGAGTCGCTCAGAATACTTACAAATCTTTGTGAATGACCTCTCTACATATTACTCTTACAATGCCTACTTGATGGAGAAGCTCTTGGATATGTTTGGTCCTACAGAAGTTATCGAGTTTTTAGAAGCCAATGAATTGCCCAGACCTGTGACTGTTCGCACCAATACTCTTAAGGTCAGCTTTCCCTTCCTTGATAATTTTATCTTCCAATTTACTTCTAGTTCTGAGAAAGACAATTGCTAAAAATGGTATTAAATCTTTACTATTTGCACAGTCAACTGTCTCAACCATCATGCCAGTTTCCCACCAGTTGCATGTTTAATGATCGAGAGTCACTGTTGATTATACTGTATACTGTTTCTTTGGTTCTAGGTTTTCTTTGCCACTGTCGACTCTCCAGTGTGAACGTCATGCTAATCTTAACATTTTAATATAGAGGAATATGGTATGTTTGTTTTTATGGACTGATAACCATCATTCATTTTACATTTTTACAAGACTGGCATTTGCTTCCTTCCTGCCGTTACTGTACCATAAGTTCTGGCGAAAGGAAAACTTGCATAAATTGTACAATATAATGCCATCGATGTCTTAACTACTATCTCAGACAGTCCGTGCAAGAAGCTATTGGACACGTTAACATTTGTGCCAATGTACATTTATTTCCATTGTTAAATTGTTTTCAGTCAAATATATATTGAGTTCAAATGGATGACGTTGGACTGTGTATAGAGTACAGTATTGTCTGAATGAAATGTGTCTCTTAAAAAATAGCAACTCATCAATGACAAGTGTTCTCTGATGATCCATTCTCCTGTTTCTCCTGTTTAGATAGTATTATAGTCCAAAAAAAATAAAGCTATAAAACACAAACTAAAATATTCTTAGGCCTAGTATAGCACACACACATACTATATTAGGAATGAGAAAGCATGTATTAGGCCTAGGAAGGTTATGTAAACTTAAGTTTATTTTGCAACATTAATGCTGAAACTTTTCCAGTTTGTCCAAATTCAATACTGTAGTACCAATTTATACTTTCCAATTGTCTTTTACATCAATATATGTATGATGGTCCTTATCATTACTATAAGTGCTACCTAAACTGGAGGATGGGCTTTCTATGATGGTGTGTAAAATCACTTGGTATTTAGTTCAGTGAGACTATGCCTAATTTTCAACAGGTGCTCGTTAGCATCAGAATGTCCATTATACACACAAAGTGCAGAACTTTAAAGAACAAGAAAGTCACAATGTTTATTTGGCAAATACAGTAGACAGCTTTGTTATTTCAATAATCTTTATTATACTTCTTTGAATGCAATATCATTAGTACTGTACTTTGAAATACATGCAATAGATATTATGAATTCTTCATAGATATGTCTCTGCACCATTATATATGTATGTACAGGTAATTTTTCAATGTAGCATATACAGTACAACCTCGATTCAACATACTGTACCCCGATTCGGCGAATCTCTGGATAGGTCGCACACTTTTCAGGTCAGATTTATTCGCCCGTTTTGACGTAATCTTGTTCGCTGAAGTGGGGGATGTGCAGATTTGCTTATGATGATGGGACAGTTCACAGAGTGGTGGAAAACTTTCCCATTCTATCACAGGCTACAATTAATAATTCCTTCATATGACAAGTTGGATCACACAAGTGGACAAGTGGACCATACAAGAAGTGAATCATATTAACCAAGTACCAGCCAGACTGGTCCACAAACCAAGTGTACCATATTAATCAAACACCAGCCACGAGTGACCACACAAGTGAACGACTGAGTTTTCATGATTTTCATTCACTGATTTGTGACACATATCTTTGTAAATTAATTAAAGACTGAAGCGTGAAAGCTAGCTTCATGTGTTGAAATCTTCTTATAGACATTTTCTGTGATGAAACAAGATGAGTGAGGGTGGACAGATAAGGGAATACAGTACTGTACTATAAACCTCACTTGGTTTTCCTTCGTCTGTGTTGTCATAGTTCAGTTCAGTGACCCATGACTTTGAAAGCTTCAGATTAATAAATCATTTCTAAAACCGGCGTTTTATTAGCTCTTTATTATCGTAATTATATTTCTAAACTAAACCAAAAAATATACTGTAAATAATTTCTCAAATAGTAGATGTCTGTTATTGGCTCTAGCTTCAAAACAACCAGAACACGGGTGGACTGGTCCGTTCCCTGTACACACAGCACCTTGTGCTTTTCGTTCGCATTCGTCACTGCAGTTCGGTGACCTACAGCCTCGAAATAATAAAATTAATAAATCATTTCTAAAATAAGTATTTTTATAGCTCTTATTATCCTAGTAATGTTGCTAAACTAAATATATATCTCAAAAAAATATAATGTGATATAAATCTAATATTTGAGAGAAATTTGTTACTGGATCTGGCTTAAACTTCAGCCTACTGTAGGGTGTATAAACTTAGTTCCTTGGTGTTAGCCGCCTATCCGCCTGCCCAAAAACCAGCCTAAATAGCTGCCCATCTACCTGCCCAAATCTATCTACCCCGCTCGAATAGCTGCTCACCAAATAGCTGCCCACCCACACCTCTTACTCATCCACCTTCCCAAATCCAACCACCCAGCCTGAATAGCTGCCCTACCACACAGCCTGCCCATCCACCTGCCTAAATCCAGTCATCCTGCCTGAATAGCTGCCCACATGCCTGCCCAAGTCCCACCCACACCGCGTGCCTAAATAGCCGCTCATCCGCTTGCTCAAACCCACCCACCCTGCCTGCCCACCAATCATCCACTAATCCATCCATGATGATGTGAGTAATGTTCAAAGATGAACATTCCAGATTTTTGAGCTAGTGAAGAATGGTTGGAAAGATTTAAGAATAGGCATAATGTTAAGAACAGGAAAATTGCCGGAGAATCATTAAGCAGCTGAAACCAAGACGGCAGCAGCAAGCACCAGCAAAGCTGATGCAAACCTCTAGAACATCGTGTGTGGAGTGTACAGTTAGAACAAGTGTTAAATCCAAGTACAGTGGAACCTCGAATAACGAATTTAATCAGTTCCGGCACCAAGTTCGTTATGTGAAACGCTCGTCTTTCAAAACGAATTTCCCCATTTAAAATAATGGAAATCAAATTAATCCGTTCTACCACCGATAAACATCAATATGATATTCATGCTAATCTTAATCTTAAATAATAGAGCAGACAACCTTACATTGAACAAACCTTTATGACTTCAAATTTGTTCAATTTTTTTCATTTTTTTTATAACAAAAGGTTTGTTCGGTGTTTGTTAGGTAGGCTGCTCCATGTTTCTTAAAAAAAAACGAAAATAAAAAAAAAGTTGAAACAATTTGAAAAACGGACAAATGCCATAAAGGTTCGTTCAGTGTTTGTCAGGTAGGCTGCTCCATTATGACAATCTGTCTGTTTCAAATGTGTTCCATTTGTTTTTTATTTTTTATTTATTTCTTAATAATGGAGCAGCCTACCCAACAAACACTGAATGAACCTGGTATTTATTTATTTATTTATTTTTTTTTTTTTTTTTTTAAGAAACCTGGAGCAACCTACCTGACCAACACCGAATGAATCTTTGGGACATTTGTTTATTTTGTAAATTTCATTTCTTTTTTCTACAAAAAAGTCAGTGCTCTGCAACATCACAGCAGTCACCCCTTTACATCCCAGCATCATTAGCATCTTTAAAGAAAACAATAATAATTTATTTGCATCGTCGGAGGTGTCCAAGAATGTGCTAGAAGCAGCGTGACCCCATCATGGGGTATTGTTGTAATTCAAACAAGCGCTCGCCAACGAGACGAATTGTTGGCGATCGGTGCGCTCGTTACCCAAATTGCTCGCTAACTGAGGCGTTCGTCACTCGAGGTTCTGCTGTACATAGTGTTAAAATTAAAGTTGCAGTAATTTTTGTGTACAATAAATAGTTTTCATAAACTGTATTGTAGTACAGTACTTAACATACAGCAGAATTATATAATACAGTGCTAACTGCATAATACAGTACTGTACCTATTTGCTGTACTGTATTCACAAGTCTATGAGAATTCAGGATGGACATACTACAACAATAAGGTAAATAACACAGTATTTTTTATTTAGTAATATACAGGTACAGTATATAATATGATAATGCATTTTTATTGTGTACAAGAAAAAAAGACACTAACACAAATGCCTCCTGAAGATCACCTGTTGTAACGAATCCAACCCTGCATCCAGTTGAATCCAAACCCTGGTCTCATATAGTGCACTGAATTGAGGTTGTACTGACAGCAAATAGGCAGGCGTGTGTGCACTGAGATTTGTCTGTGCATATACAGTACATGTGTGTGTGTACCTTGAAGTATGTACAGTACTGTACTTACATGTTATGCTAATGCTAAAATTCATTATATATACCTGTACCATACTGGGTAGGTTGTTTTATATTACTGTAAATGTTTCCTGCATTTTTGGAATACTGTATACTGTATTACTTAGTGCTGTATATTGTTGATCTTAACAGACTCGTCGAAAGGTCCTGGCTGCAGCTTTGATTGCCCGAGGAATTGATGTGGACATAATTAATTGGTCGAAGGTGGGGTTGATAGTAATGCGTACACCAGGCAATGTAACCCTCGGTGCCACTCCAGAGTATTTGGCTGGCCATTATATTCTCCAGGTTAGTGGTTATTAATTGTTTTTTTGGAATATAAATTGTTCAAATAATGTTTGAAGTAGTGCAGAGCTCAAGCTATAAAGAGAATAAATATAAAATTATAGAGGATTAGATTACAGTGGTTAACACTATCGCACTCCGTTGCCTCCCCCCGTAGTCACTCATTTTTCTCGAGTCGTCTCGGGTGACTCGGTCTCGAGTCGCTCGTTATAATATTTGTTACAAATTTAAATTTTATCTGATCAATCTGGGAGTGGTTTCAAAATGAGCGCCTTTAGATTGCACATACCAAAATTTGAATTTGATGTCAAAATGAAAGACGTAACACGAAATTGATGTCGGAACACTGCAAAGATATAAAAATTTTGTGGTGATGAATGTCCAAAAGTTAAAATATTTGTTAAAATTCCATTTATTGTTCTATTATTATGGGATTTGTTTTAAAATACACACCTTTATATTGCGAACAATTTGATACCAAAATGAAAGACGTGACACGAAAATTTATGTCAGAACACTGGAAAGATATAAATAATTTTGTGGTGATGAGTGTCCAAAAGTTAAAATATTTGTTAAAATTCCATTTATTGTTCTATTATTATGGGACTAGTTTTAAAATACGTGTCTATATATTGTGAACAATTTGATAATAAAATGAAAGACATAACGCGAAAATTGATGTCAGAACGCTTTATATATATAAATAATTTTGTGGTGATGAGCGTCCAAAAGATAAAATATTTGTTAAAATTCCATTTATTGTTCTATTATTATGGGACTAGTTTTAAGATATGCGCCTTTATTTTGCGAACAATTTGATACCAAAATGAAACACGTGGCATGAAAATTTGTTATCAAACTGAATGAGTATACAGTATACACATTAGTCTGCAGGTGTGTCAATTCATGCTTGTTCACGGGTAACTTGGTCAACTTTAGGCTTTGCTGGGGGAACGTCACGCCGGCTTTTAGATCTTTTATGCATATACCCCTGTAGAGAATTCTATTGCGAACACAATGATACCAAAACGAACGACGTAGCACGAGAAACAAGGTGAGATAACTGAAACGAGTACTGTATCCACATTTTACTGATTCTGCACGCTTACGGATAACTTGGCCGACTTTAGGCTTTGCTGCGAGGAGTCACGCCGGGCTTTTAGACCTTATATGCATATACCCCTGTAGGGAATTGTATTGCGAGCACAATGATACCAAAACGAACGACGTAGCATGAGAATTAAGGTGGGAAAACTGAAACGAGTATACACATTTCGGTGTCGCCGCGTGCTCGCCTGCACTGCGCGCGATAGTGTTAAGTAGTGGTACAGTATTCATATTTTATAGTCACTAATTACATGCAGCATAATGTAGTATCACTAGCAATAATGTTAATGCTTATTCATTGTCAGTCATCTGTTTATTGCCTCTTATGTATATATTAACTATAAAATTTGCAAATTTGTTTAATTCAACAGCAGCTAGCGGGAAAATTTGCTCTTTTTATAGATTTCTTCATAGTTATCAGTACCCCATTTCATTCTATAGGTAGACATTTGTACAGAAAATGTAGGGGAATTTCCATGTAAAGTTTAGGATAAATTATTAAGTATACAGTATTTGCAAATTCCCAAACCATCCCTTATACCATCTCTTCTCAACCAGAGTTCCGCAGTACCCCAAGGTAACTGGTGGTTCCTCGAGAGTTGTTGATAGGCTAATTCTAATTATATGCAAATGTATTTTTTGAGTCATTTGTGTTTGATTTTTCTTGTCTAACCAGTATCAAGAACAGATAGAAATAGTCTCCATTTAGTTGACAATAAATTCTGTTTATCTGAAGCATAACCCAGAATTATTTCAAAAGTATAAATGTTCAGAAACTGCTCTATACAGTGGAACCCCTCTATCCAAATCACCTATTTCCTGATTCTTGGATTATTTGGACAAAGAAATTTCCAATCCTTCACCCCCATAAACCAGTGTGTGTATGGTTAATAGTGGTTGCCCTCTATTAACCTTGAAGTCTTAATGGTTTGGCAATGTTTTTTCAATTATCGGGTCATCCAGTAGTACAATTGGTCAGGGTTTTTGAGGTCACACTAGTGAGCATTAGGGAGAAGTGGCAGTATTATACTCGAGCAGATCATCAGCATTTCTACTACAGTACTTTATAAAGCTAAGTATACTGTGGTGTTTGTGACATACAAAATGTTGAGTATTTAGTTAATTTTACCTGGATTTTACCTGGATGGAGTTCTGAGATTTCTTCTCCCCCAGGCCCAGCCTGGGAGAGAAGAAATCCCTATATATTATATAAATATTTATATAATATTTATATAATTATATAATATTTATATTTATTATATAAATCCCTGGGGCTCTATATATTATATAGAGCCCCAGGCTGGGCCTGGGGCCAGGCTTGAATTAAAATGGGTTTCTATTTATCATATACCCTATTATCTTATCCTTGATATTCAAAATTTAATTTGAATTTCATTCAAATTAAATTTTGTCTTGTCTCACTTTACGATATTCACCCATGTTGTTGGCCACAGATTCACACGAGTACACAACTTCCACTCTTCATTATCCATTCTTTCAACATGACCAAGCTAACCCAGCATACTCATCATAGAATGCAGATATTGCTAGATTGAATTACATTCCTTATTTCCATTCCAATATAACTGGTTTCACACTGTTCATGCTAATGTCTCATACTTCTACATTCATTACATAAGTGGAGACAAATGAAAACTGACCACTCATTTGTTGCTTAATATCTGTAATGTCTTGATTGTCTTGGCAAATACATTGCATTTGTACATTACAAACATCATTGTTGGCACGGGTGTATAATGAAATCACATTTATGTGATGTACCAATGAGATTTATTTTATTTATTCTTGTTGTGATTCTTATGACCTAAATGTCTAAATTTTATTTATTTATAGGGTGCATCAAGTTTCTTACCTGTAATGGCGTTATCACCAAAAGAGGGGGAGAAAATCTTGGACATGTGTGCTGCTCCGGGTGGAAAGTCGACTCATATTGGTTTCGTTGATATTTTAATGTACATGTATTAAGTATATTCATGACTTGCATAATCTGAGTAGCTTCCAGCTATGCAGATATGGTACCGATTGTTGATTAACCACTGATCTGCTCTGCTTTAAAATATGACACACCTATGGTGTGCCAAAAATAAATTCTTTCCAAAAAATTATTTTCTCTTCTTGAATTGTTAAAAATGCAATCTCTGATCACAGGAAACTAGAAAAAAAAATATTGTATGTGACATACTTTAGCCATGGTGGAGCCGGGAATATGAGAAAATTATGAGTGATGGTATGCTCGGGGTCAGTCGGCTCCGCCACCCTGTGGAGGCATGTGCCGCAAATATAATTTCATAATTATTTGATGTTTCTCATTCGTTTCTTCTCTGGTTTTTTGCTGTAATATTATTCAAAAGTGTGTAATCTGTGGAATTTATATAGTTCAAAGTGTGGAACATCGATGTGCTCAAAATTATGGGGCTCATATATGTGGCATATATATTATATTCTACGATCAATCAAAGTGTTTTTGCTGATATTGCACTTTTTTTTTTTTATTTTTTTTTTTTTTTTTTATTTTTATTTTTATTTTTTTTATATTGCATTTTTTTGATATTGCACTATATACACACACATTGTATATATCCATCTACATATGTGTTCACCATAACAAACCACAAAGTTGGTATGGTGAGCCCAAAAAACAAGAGTAAGCTGCCACACCCAGCCAGCCATCCCTCACTCCTCCAATACCTTACTTGCCAACATTCCTCCTTCCACCATACTGTTATTGTTTTTATTACACTATTTACACATGTTATGTATAAGTATCTACATGTTTTATTCACCATAACTATACAACTAAGCTGGTATTGTGTTCAAACAGCACAGCGGCCATAATACATACACTGCATGACAAGTCACACAGTAGACAACGCTACGAGTACGATGCCACCTCCCTCACCAAAATGGCTCATCCCAACATACTCCTGTTGCTGTTATTACACTATATACACACACATTATATATAAGTATCTACATTTGTGTTCACCACAGCGAACCACTAAGCTAGTATGGTGAGTCCAAATGAGTGGCTGCCACACACAGTGACACTACCTTGATTCCCTCCTTCCTCGCCAAAATTCCCCCTCCCACAAAACTATGCACAGTACTAATTATCACCACAATCCTGCTATTATTGGAATCCTGGTCACTATATCCTGTATATGAATAATTTATCACAAGTTTATTTTTTAAGTGAACATGAGAAGTTGTTTGAAGATTCCCAGATGACAAAATAATGCTGTGGTTCTGTGGCGAGCGCTGTGAACATCTTGAACTGCATTGATTTACTGATATTTGAACATTGTACAGTCATTATCACACTCAGGCTCTTCTGTAATACTATCATGGCTAAATAATACCAATTACATATATATTTTGACATTATTAGGCGATGCTGTGGTCACAAGCTTAACAGCAGTGCTGTGAGCTCATGATACCTGGTTGATACCTGGTTGATGGGGTTCTGGGAGTTCTTCTACTCCCCAAGCCCGGCCCGAGGCCAGGCTTGACTTGTGAGAGTTTGGTCCACTAGGCTGTTGCTTGGAGCGGCCCGCAGGCCCACATACCCACCACAGCCCGGTTGGTCCGGCACTCCTTGGAGGAATAAATCTAGTTTCCTCTTGAAGATGTCCACGGTTGTTCCGGCAATATTTCTTATGCTTGCTGGGAGGACGTTGAACAACCGTGGACCTCTGATGTTTATACAGTGTTCTCTGATTGTGCCTATGGCACCTCTGCTCTTCACTGGTTCTATTCTGCATTTTCTTCCATATCGTTCACTCCAGTACGTTGTTATTTTACTGTGCAGATTTGGTACTTAGCCCTCCAGTATCTTCCAGGTGTATATTATTTGATATCTCTCTCGTCTTCTTTCTAGTGAGTACATTTGGAGAGCTTTGAGACGATCCCAATAATTTAGGTGCTTTACCTCGTCTATGCGTGCCGTATATGTTCTCTGTATTCCCTCTATTTCAGCAATCTCTCCTGCTCTGAAGGGGGAAGTGAGTACTGAGCAGTACTCAAGACGGGACAACACAAGTGACTTGAAGAGTACAACCATTGTGATGGGATCCCTGGATTTGAAAGTTCTCGTAATCCATCCTATCATTTTTCTGGCTGTCGCAATATTTGCTTGGTTATGCTCCTTAAACGTTAGGTCGTCAGACATTATTATTCCCAAATCCTTTACATGCTGTTTTCCTACTATGGGTACATTTGATTGTGTTTTGTACTCTGTATTATGTTTAAGGTCCTCATTTTTACCGTACCTGAGTACCTGGAATTTATCACTGTTAAACATCATGTTATTTTCTGATGCCCAGTCGAAAACTTTATTAATATCAGCTTGAAGTTTTTCAATGTCTTCAGCCGAGGTAATTTTCATACTGAGTTTTGTGTCATCTGCAAAGGATGATACGAAGCTGTGACTTGTATTTTTGTCTATATCTGATATGAGAATAAGGAAAAGCAGCGGTGCAAGGACTGTACCCTGAGGTACAGAGCTTTTAACTGCACTTGGACTAGATTTTATATGGTTGACCATTACTCGCTGAGTCCTGTTTGACAGAAAACTGAGTATCCAGCGTCCTGCTTTACCGGTTATTCCCATTGACTTCATTTTGTGTGCTATCACGCCATGGTCACATTTATCGAAAGCCTTTGCGAAGTCCGTGTATATCATGCTGTGTGCACCTGCCTTGATTGCTCACTCAGTACTAAGGCTCTCACATCCAGTAATGTTGCCGAAGATTTTTTTAAATGGCATCTGTTTGTGGAGCCGGTCGGCCGAGCGGACAGCACGCTGGACTTGTGATCCTGTGGTCCTGGGTTCGATCCCAGGCGCCGGCGAGACACATTGGGCAGTTTCTTTCACCCTATGCCCCTGTTACCTAACAGTAAAATAGGTACCTGGGTGTTAGTCAGCTGTCACGGGCTGCTTCCTGGGGGTGGAGGCCTGGTCGAGGACCGGGCCGCGGGGACACTAAAGCCCCGAAATCATCTCAAGATAACCTCAAGATAACCTCAAGAAGAGCCCTGAAAAAGCTGATGTGAACCCCATGTAGCCGCGGGAGTTTTGAATCATACGCTATAGCTATAAGATCCCTGAGGCGTGTTGTGCACCACCCATCGAGAGCCTCACGGCGAGTTGTGCAGTGCAGTGGTTAATATAAGTTTGATGAATTTTGAGCTCTTAGAGAGTATAATTTATTTTTACCTTTTGCTTTGGCAAAGTGCTTAAAGTGAAAAATAGAATTAAATATGTAGGAAGTGAGAGTGATGAAAGGAATTTGTGCAATCGTTGTTGAATAAGGTTAGTCAGGGAAGGACAGTGGTTGGTGCACTTGAAGCCCTGGTTTGATAAAACATGATAGAAATAAAGCTTAATAAGGGCTGCATGGAAGTGCTTATGCTGACCCCATTGTATGAATGCAAGACAGTGTAAAAATATACACATCGAAGTAGAAATGGATAATCTGAGAAGCATGTGCTATGTGGAAAATAAACAGAACAAAAAGGTAAAATTATAATACATACAATGGGCAACAACTTGAAGCTTAAGAAGCCACAATGTAAGACAGGAAACAGCTGCTGCTTTTTCACCCATAGGGTTATATACCCTTAGAACCACCTATCTGCCAAAGATGTAAATGTAAAAATATTAATGCAAATCAAAATCCCATTGGGTTTAAAAAATTATCAGGAAACATGAGGGAGACCTTTAACAAGGTGGCAGCTTCCTGTTTCTGTCAAGGCCACTAGATAGATGGTGGCTCACAGGTACACTTGGCCCTATTAATTTGTATTGTATATGACAATTCATGAAGAATACTATATACCTGGTGTTCTGGGTTGACCCTTGGCAGCTCTGATATATTTTCACTGGCAGCAGAGTGTCTGGACTTGCCCAGACTTGCCAAACACCAAGACCCAAATTAGAGGCAAGGGAAGCATGGTGATCTAACAGACATAATGCCAGGTAAAACTGGCCAGAAAATTCAGGCTACCCACCTATTGTTGGTTCTGGGGACCAATTTTTCCATGGCCCAGTCTGGCCAAGTCTTCTGGTTAGTGGTCTGATTAATGCTAAACAAAAGCTACATATTTTGATTAATGATAGATTAAACCGAGGCAAGCAGTAGTTTGACCAAGTGTGCCAGTGGTTGGAAACACAAAGTTACCCGACATTGTAATGGTGCCAGAGATATTTACAAATAATTGATCTGATCTTTGACTAGTTTAGATGCTCTGTTTTTATAAGTGGAAATATTTAAGATTAGATGCTCTTTCACATAATCACAATTTTCACATAATTTTCATTATTGTTTTAGATTAAAAAATATAGGAAGAACTGGTCCCATTTAACCCTTCCACTGCTCAGGGGTCCTGAGGACATTTACACCCCTGTGCGCAAGAAAAAAAAAAAACAATTTGTTCGTCTTCTAAACATGTTAATTTGTGTCCCCTGAGCACGGGGGGGGGGGGGGTCGTAGGTGATATATTTTGGGCGCAATTGACAGAGGAAGTCTGGCAAAAAGTGGGCGTTGACAGAGCGGTTGTCAGAGCCGGTCAGCATCACCCACGCTGACAGGTGGGAGTTGCCACAAAGATATTATCACTTAATTATTTCTATGTCTTTGATTGATTTTTTCTAAGTTTTTTTGCAGTAATATTATTCAATAGTGTGTATTGTAATATATTTATATAATAAAAGTGGTGAATAATTGCTATACTCAAAAGTATGGTGTGCATATTAGTGATTCAATTATTATGTTCATAAAACAATAAACAAATAGTTTTGCTGCTATTACACTCTATACACAGGTTATATATAAGTATCTGCATGTTTTGTTCACCATAACGAACCACTAAGTTGGTATTGAGAGTCGAAAAGCAACGAGGAGTTACCGCCACACACCAGCCAACCACTCGCTGCCATTCCCTCAACACACGCACTAAACTTTCTCCCCCAACAATACCATTTGTGGTGTTATTTCACTATATACAAACATTATATATAAGTATATATATGTATGTATATATTTTCTTCACCACAACTGTACAGCTAAGCTGATATAGTTAGTTCAGGCACTAGAGTCGTCGCTATACACACAGTCAGCTGGCGGCTCCCTCACTCATTCAAGGTCACACGCACTAAACTTTCTCCCCCAACAATACTGTTTGCAGTATTAATACACTATATACACATATTATATATAAGTATCTACATGTTGTATGCACCGTAACTGTACACCTAAGCTTGTAGTGCGCCCAAAGAGCATAGTGGCCACCCTCTAAACAGCTTGACAAATCATGCAGACGACGTCACCTCCGTCACCCCAAATGGCTCCTCCCAGCATAATCCTTTTGCTGTTATTACACTAATACACACATTATATATAAGTATCTACATTTGTGTTCACCATAGAGAACCACTGAGCTGGTATGGTGAATGCAAACAGTAACAGGTAGCCACACAGTCAGTAAACAATGCTATCTCCCTCCGTCTCTCAGCATCACTCCTCCCACAGCGCTAATTATTACAACAGTCCTGCTATTATCACAACCCTGGTTATTTATAGTACTGTCAGGGGATATCTGTAATACTGTCATCGCTAAATAATAACAATTATATATTTATTTTGACATTTTTCGGCGATGCTGTGGTCACAAGCTGAACAGCAATGCTGTTCGCTCATGCTGTGCGCGCCAGCCTTGGTTGCTCCAACAGTACTGTGCCTCTCACACCTGAGAATATTGCCCACGATTTAAAAAAAAATGGCGTCTGTTTACAAGAGCCCTGAGGAAGCTAATGTGAACCCAGTGTAGCTGCGGGCCATTTGAATCGGGCCTGGCACCCTTGGGCGTATATATACGCCATGTGCACGGTGGGACATGTTACTCAGAGCGTATATATACGCCATGTGCAGTTTAAGGGTTAGCAGTTAAATGTATGGGATTGCGGGAAATTTGCTGGTATTTCGGCAATTACACGTGTAACTGAAGAATTGGAAGGTTGGCATGTAAAATTTTCATGACAAATGCCTATATAGTATTTACCTTTAATTAGTTATTATAATTTATTGTTTTATTTCAGCTGCAATAATGAGAAATACAGGGATGGTTGTGTGTAATGACTTGAACCGTGATCGTGTTAAAGCGCTGGTTGGTAACTTTCACCGCATGGGAATCACCAACTCTGTGATAACTTCACATGATGGCAGAGCTTTTCCTAAGGTACAGTAATCTTACTTTCTCGTCAGGTTTGCCGATATTCCAGACAAGTTTTTTTGTACACAACTTAAGTTATGTAGCATTGTAAAACTAATGTGTCTAGATTTACTAATAATATTAATTAACACTTTCGCATGCCAAGGACTCTCCCGCGAGTCCTGTTTCGACTACCCGCTCATGCACACAGGACTCAAATTTATGTCTTCGTAAAAAATATTTGTATAAAATTCAATTTTTATCCGATTTACTTCTGGTTCGTTTCAAACTGAGCGCCATGAAGTTCTCTTTCTCACCACTAGGGCGCATGGCGCGTCGGCCTACCCGGTCACGTGATAGGCTCATTGTTTTCTAGTCACGTGTCGTGAGTCGATCACGCTTCCCTCGCGCGCCAAACTCGAACGGGTTTCTGCATTTATATCCGTTTCCGTGTGTTTTATACCCAATACATTCATCAACAATGGATCCAGGTCAAGGCCCAAGCCGTTCTACGCCCAAGGAAGTGTCCAAGTCCTCGAAAGAGGACAGAATAACTATGATTTATGAAAAGTTCAAGGGAATGAAACTCACACCCACGAAAATTCCTGAAGTTGTGGCAGCTTTATCAGAAGCTGAGTATGATGCAGGTGATGTTGAAGGACTTGAAGATGATTTGGATGACTACAACGATTATAGTGGCGTCCAAAGAGCGAATGATACAGCAACGAGTGATGAGAAGACCAAGCACCTCACAGAGGAGGATGAGGCACCTCTACTCCCTCCTCCTCCTCCATCTAGGCGCACACGTGGCGCATGTAAACCACCTAGAAAACTAACTACCAGAAATGTTTCTCGACGTAGGATTACACGACCAACTGTGCCAAGTGATTCTAGCAGTGATGAAAGCATGGAAATTGAAAGTGATGACGAAAGTGAGGAAGATTCACAAAGCAGTACACGTACAGGACGTACTCGCAAGGGTGGGGACAGTGTTGGCTGGAGTCGTGACAATACTCCCCCAATTGTTGAAGATTTTATTGGAAATCCTGGCCTGAAAATTCCCACACCTACTAGTGCATTAGGATTTATCCAATTATTCATTACCCGAGCCCTGCTTCAATTCTTGACAACAGAAACTAATTTGTACGCGTCGCAGATTTTCCGGATGGCTAATGAAAATGTCTCAGATATTTGGAAACCAGTGAGGGTGAAAGAAATGGCGCGATACTTGGGACTATGCATATTGATGGGCATAAACAGGCTGCCAGCTATGAGGATGTATTGGCAAACAGGAAAACCATGGCATGTTCGTTTCTTCAACTTGTTTATGACGTCAAAACGTTTCCAGCATATAAGCCAGTTTTTCCATACATTCAATAATAATGCAGTGCCCGTGAACAATACTGATAAGTTGATAAAAGTGAGATCGGTGATGGACTATTTGAAAGAGAGGTTTGCAGAAGTTTACATTCCCAAGAAAGAGTTGTGCTTGGATGAAGGTACAATGGCATGGCGCGGCCGACTATCGTTCAAAGTTTACAATCCAAACAAACCAGACAAGTATGGTGTGAAACTATATATGCTTGCTGAATCAGTATCTGGGTACTTATATGACTTTGACGTATACTCAGGTATTGGTAAGACGATACTGGAAACAGTAACGGGGTTGATTCAGCCTTTAGTGAACCAGGGTTACCATTTGTACATGGATAATTACTACAACTCGGTAAACCTAACAGAAAAATTGAGAGAACTTGGGGTGTACACATGTGGCACAATTAGACTGCTACGCGGCGCCCCAAAGGAATTGCAAACTATAGCCAAGGCTAAATTTCCACTGGATACCACCATATACCGCCGCAAAGATAACACCTTCATTCTACTGTGGAAAGACAAGCGAGTGGTCTCAATCATTACAAACATCCACAATGCTGACACTCAGCAATGTCAGCGAAGGAAACGATTGCGCAATTGCGACGGAACAACTCGACTACAACAGGTACCAGTGAACAAGCCTACTGCAATTTGAATACAATAAGTTCATGAAAGGTGTGGACCACTTCGATCAAATGGTGAAGTATTACCATTTTACCAGGAAAACTCACAAGTGGACCAAAAAGATCACGTTTTATTTTCTGCAAATGGCATTGCATAATGCCTTTGTTTTGTACAAATACTATACAACTGATCGAAAAAAGCTAACATTGCTACAATTCCACGAGGTGGCAATTTGGCCCTATTGCACTGGGACACGGAAGATTGGCCTGAAATAGCACAGTATCTCATCACTTGCAGCACGCTCCAGACATAAATGATGACACAGGTCCTGCCTATGCTCACGCCGTGCAAACTCCTGGACCATCTGGTGTGAGGCGGCCTTTATTTACTTCAACACCTCAACAGCTGACGCAGGACGGACTCAGAACCCGAGATGTCTGGCACACTGCCATTTGACGAGTCGGTCTTGTCAGATGACTCTGACTCAAATGCTCAACCAACACCGAGAAGACGTGGCCCTATTGTTGATTCTGAACATCGTGAACTACAAACTGAAACATGAACTTTACAAACTGCCAAAACGTCTCAAGTGTCATGTCTGTGCACGGTCCGGTAAAAGGAAGGACACCAACATAGGATGCAAGACCTGTAACGTTGCACTCTTGTTATTCCCTGCTACACCAGTTACCACCGAAAAAGGGGTGTATTGGGTGTGAAGAAGTACCACCGCAACAGCTTCACTCCACCTACAAAACATCTGTTGAGCAACTTCAGGAATGTGACCTGAAGAAGGTGGAGTGAAGAAAAAATGCTCAACTTACTGTTCCACAACCAGTTTTTTTCTTGGTAAGTACACCTATTTTGTCCAATTTCTTGTAGATATTATTGAGGAGAGTATTTTGATACCAGAATGAACACTGTATCCCATAAACTGCCGTAAGTAGACTCGAAACTTCATAGATTTTTTGTCGGGGTGTTTGCGTGTCTGCAAGAGTGTCCCAAACGGGTTGCAGGTGGGTGGTGACTTTAGGCCGTTTATACTGGGCATGTTTACACCTTATCATTTATTATG
>WNGS01042707.1:7690870-7705866 GCA_020271785.1 Procambarus virginalis
TTTTCTGGGGGGAGCCCCGTCGGCTCCCGGAGCTATCCCAGGCTGATATGCTAATGTCAGACTTTGGCATCAGTCATGTGTATGGAGTTCTTAGGCCTACCGGGAACCACGGCCAGAACCGGGCCCCCTCAGAGAGGCAAGGGGAGCAATGGCCTATAGAAGCCCCCGTGTGGTTGGAAGCATTCTATGTCTGCCATCGACCGGGACAGGCACCCAGAAAGGTAAGCGCCCCAAAACAAACCCCTATTCTGGTTAAAATTGCTACCAAAAGCCGAACTAGTGGATAGAACTCCCAAAGAAAAACTAGCAAACTAGTGTGACGTCACACGCTGCCGCGCCGCTGTCTGCGCAGCTCCCCCCTCCCCGGGAGGGGGAAGGGGGAGCCCCAGACCCTCCGCGCCGGCTACCCACCCTCAGTTCTTGAGGCTGATGCTATAGGCGAAGGTCGTGTGCTCTGGCTCCGGTGTTCGCTACAACACTGTGCTTGCGTGTGGTGTTTGTTTTCTGGGTGCGAGAGCCAGGAGTAATTTGGTACTCGGGCTGCATGCGCCTAGGGTTTCCTTCCCTAGGTGCCCTGTAAGTACTACCCTTGGGGCTTGGGGCCACCTTCCACAGGCTCCTTGGGATCTGCCTCTGCTGGTCCGTTTTACCTTTTTCGGTTTTTCGGCCGCCTGTTGGGCTCTTGGGTGTTCTGTTCTCCCTTGTTACTGGCAGGTAAGAGGCAGTTTGCACTGGTAGGGGCGCAGGGTGCTGCACAGCTTGTATTCCCGACATAGCGGCCGGCTCTGTTCCCTGGGGTTCGCTGTCCTCTTGCGGGGTTTTGTTTTTCTTTTTGTTTTTGCCTGGTGGGGGGTTCTGTCATATTCGTTCCTTTGTTCTAACCCTGTCACGGTTATTCTCGATGGCGCCCCCTGCTAGGTCCCCGTGAGTGTACACGTCCCTGGGGTACAGCTTTAGAAGTTCGATTGGTAGTTTTGGGCGCCGGTTAGCAGCTCCCTGCCTGGGACTACCTGAGCGCGAGTCCTCTTAAAGTAAACGCTCAGGACCCTGGGAATCCCCTAGGGGGCGCGTGGGTCCGATGGATGTGACCCCGGAGTCCCCACTCGCGTGTGCGAGTTTGAGGGTTGCTCGGTCCCTTTGTCTCAGGGTGACCCTCATTGTTTTTGCCTCTGCCATGCTGCCTGTTGGGTCGGTGATACTTTCGACCCTGAGTCCTGTGAGTGTTGCTGCTTGCTTGTGACTCAATTTACCCAATCCTCTGATGATTCTCTTCGGGTACAGGCGCGTGCGTTGCAGGCTAGGTTTCGTCTGTTGCAACGCGCTAGGTTGGTTGCTCACCCGGATGCCCCGAGGCTGCCCCGCTTTGCTTTTCGTGACCCGGACTTGGGGGTGGGGGTCGCTTCGATCCTGGTTCAGTCCGCGCCTCCTCGTCCTTCCCCTACTGCTCGTTCTGGTCCCCCCCCCCTTGCTTCCAGCCCCGAAACGTCTGAGGGTTTCGGGGTCGGAGCAGGGGTTCCTTGATCTTGAGACTCGGGCAGCTTCGGGGGGTGCCCCTTCCGGGGGAGCGGCAGAGGCATTCGAGTCTTGTCTCCCGGCCGAAGCTTCGGGGTCTGACCAGTGGGCCCCCCTTCCTTCCGCTGTTCCGGCTGCTCCGTCCTTGTCTTGTGGGGTCGGGGCTTGGGGAGAGGACTCGGCCTCGGGTCCTGTGGTGTTGGACCTCGAGGCTGGGGAGGGGCTGACTTGGGGGCCTTGGGCTCCGCTGGACCCCGCCTGGGTTTTTCTTCCCTCTGAGCGGGGCTTACTGTTACAAGGAGTGGGGTTCTCTTTTCCCCCTCTGCGTACGAGTTGGATTTGGTGTCGGCCCCTCCCCGGGTTCGGTTCCGTGTTCCCCCGGGTTCGTCGGTTCCGTCTTTCCGGAGGTTTTCGGCTTATCGCATCCAACCTGGTGAGGTGCGAGCGGCCTTTGCAGCTTACCTCCTGCGGGACCCGGATTATGCCTCTGATATGGATCCATCTGAGTTCAGGTTTGGGACTTCGTTCCCTTTCTGGCTCCGTTACGAGGTTCCGGAGTCTTCCTGGCTAGCAGCCTGCCCTTTGCTTGTTTTGGATTCCTGGCATTCCTTCTGTCGTTCCCGCACGTTGGAGTGGCGGGAAGCTTCCACGGTGATTCAGGTTTTCCTGGGGGGCGAGCTTGAGTACCTGAATGAGTGCTTGTTTGCCCCTGCCCTTCCCCGCGATGTGGGCGTTATTCAGCTTCATGTGCAGGTTCCTGTCCTTTCGGCGGCGCTGGTTGCGGAGGATTTGCGCGCCCGGGGCCTTTTGGCTTCGGCCTTGCGGTTCTTTTCCATCCTGGAGCTGTCCTCGGATTGGCTCGTGGAGGATGTGAGGACGCTTGGGTCCGTCCCAGGGTCTGGCGCCTTGTCCTCGGCGGCGCGCTCGTTCGCTGCCTTGTTGAAGCTGTTCACGCCGATTTTGCGGGATGCGGTTTCCCTGTTTTATGCTTCCCGTCTCGCGTGTCGGCAGGCGGTGCTGGGTTCCTCCGTGGAATCTGCTTGGGCTCTGGCTCTTAGGCGTTCTTCCCCCTTTTGTCCTCTTCTTTTTGAGGAGTCGGCCGTGGCGCAGTTTATTCAGGCTGCGTCGGCGGCTTGTCGTCCGATGTCGGACTTGTTGGTCTTCCGGGGGTCCCGGGGTGGGTCTTCCCGGCGGGGTCGTGCCAGAGCTCGGGGTTCCTCTCGTCGTGGTAGGCCTCTGGTGTCAGGTTCGGGTTCGGCTCCTGCTGCGGACCCGCCCTCGTCTGGTCGGCGCGGTGTTCGCCCTGTGCGGGGTTCTGGGTCTCGTAAGGGGCGCCGGCCCTTTCGCGGTTTGCCCCGTTGACGGGGCGATGGGGGGGCGGCTTGCGCTGTTCGCCCGCGCCTGGTCCCACGATTCGTGGGCCTTTCAGGTCGTGTCTTGCGGTCTGCGGTGGCGTTGGGTGGCCCCTCCCCCTTTGGGGGGTTCGGGGCTGGCAGGGCAAGTTTCTTCCCCTGCGCTCCGTCGCGTCGTCTTGGAGTGGGTACGTTTGGGCGTCGTCGAACCGACGTCGTCCCTCAGATGGGTTTCCCGTCTGTTTCCGGTTCCGAAACGGGACTGCGCGGACCTGAGGTTCATTCTGGACTTGTCCCGTCTGAACCCCTGGGTTTATTGCCCCTCCTTCCGGATGACTACGCTGTCTCAGGTTCGGCTCCTTTTGGAGCCGGGCGCTTGGATGGTGTCCCTGGACCTCCGGGACGCTTATTGGCATGTCCCGATTCATCCGCGGTTCAGGGACTGGCTCGGTTTTGTGGTGGGGCTTCAGAGTTACCGCTTTCGTTGTCTCCCGTTCGGGTTGAACCTGGCACCTCGCGTGTTCACGCGCCTTACACGGGTAGTAGTGGCTCGGTTGCGTCTCCTAGGAGTTCGGGTGTTGGCCTACCTCGACGACTGGCTGGTCTGGGCTCCCAGCCGGTCTGCTTGCTTGCTAGCCAGGGATTTGGTTCTTTCCCAGCTCGCCGGGTTCGGGTTCCTGGTGAACTGGAGGAAGTCCCATCTGGTTCCCTCTCAGGTTCGGACTTGGCTGGGTCTCGTTTGGGACTCTCGCACCTCCTCCTTGTCTCTCCCTCCGGAGTCTCTCCAGCGGCTGCGGTCCCGCCTTCGTCTGTTTCTGGTGGGCCCTCGGGTCACCCGGCGGTTGCTCGAGGGGCTGTGCGGGAGCCTGAACTTCGCGATGCTGGTCTACCCGCCGGGTCGGGTTTGGCTTCGTCGGCTGTTCTGGTTCCTTCGGGGTCACCCCTTCCGCCTCTCTCGCGATCGCAAGGTTCGACCCCCGGGGGCCTTGCGTCGGTTGCTGCGTCACCGGCTTCCTCTTCGGGTTTTTCGGGGTTCGGTGCCATGGCGCCTTCCCGAGCCCTCGCTCGATGTGTACACGGATGCGTCGTCTCTAGGCTGGGGTTTTGTGACCAGTGCTCACCAGGCCGGCCAGGGGCGTTGGGGTCCGTCCTTCCGTCGAGCTCACAGCACGGTGCGGGAGTTCGCGGCGGTGTGGTTTGCTCTTCGGAGGATTCAGGTGGCCCGCGGATCAACGATCCGGCTCCATTCGGACTGCTCTCCAGTGGTTCATTGCCTGAACCGCGGGGGTTCGATGCGGTCCTTGTCTCTTTGGGGTTGGTCGCTTCGGGTGACTCGTCTGCTGAGTTCTCGGGGTTTGGCTCTCCTGGCTGTTCACGTACGGGGCGTGTCCAACGTCTTGGCGGACGCCCTGTCTCGCTTCGTTCCCCTCTCCACGGAGTGGACGGTCGACGACGAGTCCTTCCGCTGGCTTTGCCAGACGTTCGGGCGTCCCGAGGTGGACCTCTTCGCGTCGGCGTGGTCGCGGCGTCTTCCCGTGTATGCGGCGCCCTTCCCCGATCGCGAGGCCGTCGGGGTCGACGCCTTGCGGCTCGACTGGTCGAGGTGGAGGTTCCTGTACCTCTTTCCCCGGTTCAGCTGTTGCTCCAGGTCCTGACTCGCTTAGAGACTTACCAGGGGAGAGTTGTCCTTCTGGCCCCTTGGTGGCCGGCCCAGCCTTGGTTTCCGGTGCTGGTTGCTCGGTGTCCGAACCCGAGGGTTTTTCCGCGGCTCCGCCTCTTTCAGCAGATCGGGCCGGTACGTCACGTGGCTGGTTCGATCTTCTCCTCGAGTCTTCGCGTATGGTATTTTTGACTCGAGTTTATCATCATCTCTATGGTGATCAGGTGGCCTCCTTGTTGGTGTCTCACCTGCGGGCTTCCTCTCGGCGGCAGTATGAAGTTTCCTGGCGGTCCTTCTCTTTCTTTTTGCGTCTTCGTCGTGTTCATTCCTTGTCTGTTCGGGTGGTCTTGTCCTTCCTCTCGTGGTTGTTTCAGGACCGTCATCTTATGCCTAACACTGTCGCCTCCTATCGTGCGGCGCTGGCGGAGCCGCTTCAGCTTGCTTTCGGCATCGATGTCACGTCTGCGCCGTTTCGCAAGCTGTCTCGTGCTTTGTTTCACCTCCGGCCTGCTCATGCGCCGCCTGAGCCGTCCTGGTCTTTGGACAGGGTGCTCGCTTTCCTTTCGTCTCCTCGTTTCGTTGTGGCCCCTTCGGTCCGGGATTGTTTTTCCAAGGCTCTTTTCTTGTTGGCTTTGGCCTCTGGGGGTCGGGTCGGGGAGCTTCATGCTCTCCTCCGGCGCAGGGGCTTCTGCTCTTTTGGTCGTGGTGATAGTTTTGTTCGTTTGCAGCCGTCTCCTTCTTTTCTGGCAAAGAATGAGACTGCTGCGTTCCGGAGGGGTCCGTGGGTGGTTGATGCTTGGTTGGTCAGGCCGGGGGTGCATCATGTTTTGTGTCCGGTTGCGGCGCTTCGCCGTTATTTGCGCGCCACGGCTTCTGTGTCCGGGGACGCGCTTTGGGTTGATCCGGTTTCCCTTCTTCCCTGTTCGCGGGTGCGGGTCTCTCAGGTCGTCCGCAGGGTTATTAAGTCTAGCCAGCCTGCGGTCTATCCCCGTGCCCATGACGTTCGGAAGTTCGCGGCGCTTGCTGCCGTTTTTGGGAATATGTCTTGGTCTGATATTCGGGCGCGGGGTTTTTGGCGGTCGAACAGGGTCCTGGCTGCTCGTTACCTTGTCAATGTCCCTGGGCCCCGGCGGGCCTGTGTTGCGTTGGGTCGGCGGTTGCAGCCCGTTGTCTCGGCTTCGAGTTGAGGAGTGAGCGACGACCGCCTCCCGGGTAAGTCCCTCTCTTTTTTCCGTCTGTGGGTAGTTAGCTCCGGGGAGCCGACGGGGCTCCCCCCAGAAAACCAGCGTTGAATGTAATGAAACGCCATTTTCTGGGTGAGTCCCGGAGGCTCCCCGGCATCCCTCCCTCCCTCCGGTCGGCGGTTTTTTCGCGTTTTTGACATCCAGCCTCAAGAACTGAGGGTGGGTAGCCGGCGCGGAGGGTCTGGGGCTCCCCCTTCCCCCTCCCGGGGAGGGGGGAGCTGCGCAGACAGCGGCGCGGCAGCGTGTGACGTCACACTAGTTTGCTAGTTTTTCTTTTGGGAGTTCTATCCACTAGTTCGGCTTTTGGTAGCAATTTTAACCAGAATAGGGGTTTGTTTTGGGGCGCTTACCTTTCTGGGTGCCTGTCCCGGTCGATGGCAGACATAGAATGCTTCCAACCACACGGGGGCTTCTATAGGCCATTGCTCCCCTTGCCTCTCTGAGGGGGCCCGGTTCTGGCCGTGGTTCCCGGTAGGCCTAAGAACTCCATACACATGACTGATGCCAAAGTCTGACATTAGCATATCAGCCTGGGATAGCTCCGGGGAGCCTCCGGGACTCACCCAGAAAATGGCGTTTCATTACATTCAACGCTGGTTTTTTTTGCTGTAATATTATTCAATAGTGTGTAGTTTGATATATTTATATAATAAAATGAGTGAATCATTGCTGTACTCAAAAATATGGTGGGCATATTGTTGATTCAGTTATGTTCATCAATCAGTGAACAAATACTTTGTCGGTTATTACACTATAAGCACAGGTTATATATAAGTATCTGCATGTTTTGTTCACTATAACAAACCAATAAGTAGCTATTATGAGTCAAAAAGTAACAAGGAGTGACCGCCGTGTACCAGCCAGCCACTCCCGCCCTCCCTCCAGTCATCTGACTCGCCCACATTCTCCTCCCACAATACTGTTTTGCTATAATTCACTATATACAGACGTTATATATAAGTATCTACATGTTTTGTTCACCATAACTACATCTAAGCTTGTATGGTGAGTAAAGGCACAAAGACTTAGAACCTAACACAGTCAGCTGATGGCTGCTGCCCTCAAGGCCAGACGCACTAATATTTCTCCTCCAACAATACTGTGGTGTTATTACGCTATATACACACATTATATATAAATATTTACTTGTTTTATTCACCATACTTGTACAAATAAACTGGTATGGTGCCCAAAGACCATCGTGGTAACCAGTAAACAACACCGTCGTCTGCACGATGGCGTCGTGCAGACGACGCCACCGCCCTCACCAAAACGGCAGCTCTAAACCTTCTCTTGCTGTTTATACCCTCTATACACACGTTATATATAAGTATCAACATTTGTGTTCACTATAGCGAACCACTAAGCTGGTATGCTGAGTGCAGTTAATAAAAGGTGGCCACACACAGTCAGAAAACATCGCCACCACCCTCCCTCCCTCAGCATTACTCCTCCCTCCATGGCGCATAGCGCCAAATATCACCACAATCCTGCTATTATCAGAACCTGGTCAGTTTTATCACAGTCAGGGGTCTTCTGTAATAATATCATCGCTACATAATAGCATGAACAAGTATATTTTGGCATTTTTAGGCGATGCTGTGGTCACAAGCTGAACAGCAATGCTATTAGCCCATGCTGCGTGCGTCAGGCTTGGTTGCTCACTCAATACTGAGGCCAATAACACCTGGGAGTTTGGCCCACGATTTTTTTTTAAAAATGGCGTCTGTTTACAAGAGCCCTGGTGAAGGTGTGGTGAACCCCGTGTATCCGCGGGCCGTTTAAATCGTGCGTAGTACTCCAACACGTCATATGACGTGGTGCGCAGTTGACTGGAACAACGCCCAACACGTCACATGACGTGATGCGCACTTTAAGGGTTAATCTTTATCCAGTATAGATATTGTATAAATCACATAGCTACATATGGGTATAATTATTATACAGTATTGATATTAACCCACATAATCTAATTATTTTTCTAAGCTATTTCATTTAGTTGCTCATAATTCAAGATCATTTTTCCTCTGATAATTTGGTAAGGATCTGGTGCAGTTTGGGCAGGTCAACATTCTGCACTCTAAGCGGGATTTTTTCAGTACTGTATTGTGTGAATTAAAAATAATTATATTACAAAAATAATTAAAATACACATAACAGGTTTTGTATGGAAAACAAACATTGAATATGTAAAATGTGTATTAGATGAAGATAGGTAATCTTTTCAGAAAAGCCCAGGATGCAAGTGCTAACCGCTATATCATGGACATAGACTGTGGTGAGCCGTTTGAACGTGATGGCTTGGAATGGCTCGTTATCAAAATTAAAGGTACTCTACTGACATGTTGGTTCTAGTCATATTTGATGCTGTTGCATATTAAATTATTATTGCTATGCCATTTTCTTCAGCAGTATGGGGAGTGATACAAGTGGGATCTGTAGTTCTGATGAAAGGAGAGTAAATGATGTGTAAATACTTGTGGTGATCTGTTGCACTTTCATCACATTGTGATGAGGAATGTTAAACGTTGACTTTTATACTGGTGTCTATGAGTTAGTGGGAGAGTAGGTGTATGTACAAGTGAAGGAGTAGTTGCTTCATGCAGGTGGAAGAGTAGATGTGTATGTAGGTGGGGAAGAGTTAACATGGAGGGTCTTGGAGGCCTGCTGCATCTCCCCAAGGCTTGGCTGGATCAACATTAGCTCAGTGAGCTACTTGAGGACCCAATAGAAATATACGTTTCATTTCATTGAGTGCTTGATTTCTCACTTCATGGGGTAGAGAAGCATTAAATAGGTCATTGAGATAAACATAGACTGTACTGTTTTACCCATTAAATATTTAGTAAAGCATTAAATGTAAGATCTGTGTGTCCATGAAGTTAGATATCATCTTGACATTCATTATTTTTTTGCCCATTCCCAGTACATGCTTTATATACTGTACAGTAGATGCCAATGCAGAAGTATGCATTATAGAAGAAATTAGCATGCTCCAGCTCAACAAATTCTGTCTTTACATTATGAAAGTTGATAAGAATGCATATCTATTAGACAAATTGTTGTCAAACAAAAGAGCCTTAGTATTTACAGCTAATGTATATACAGTATCCTATATATGAATGTTTGTGTGTTATGTTTTCGCAGGTCAAAGTTTTATGTTGCACCAGATTCGCAAAATGATTGGTTTGACAATGGCCATCAGTCAGGGGCTTGCTCAGGCTGATATCATCACCAGGGCTTGGGGGAAGGACCGTGTGGATGTTCCCATTGCTCCTGGGCTTGGCTTAGTGCTGGAGGAGCCACACTATGACAAATACAATAAGAGATATGGAACTGATGGCATCCATGAGGTTTGTTATGGTTATAGTAAATTTTATAATATAGGTACAGTACTTATTAGATAGCTAGAAATCTTTGGTCAAGAAGTTTGGGACCCCTTGTGATGTTTACTTCAGGATTATATGACCCAGTTTGGAAAAAATAATCATCTTGGTTCATAAAAACCAAGGAAATGATTCATCTTAGCAGATAATTTCAGGATGCTTTATATATTGTTTTGGGCTCCAAATATTACATACAAAGATGTGCTGCTTCTGATACCACTTTTCTAATAACTTACACACTAATACAATAAAAATCTGAGCTCTAAAGATAATTTTTTTTTTTTTTTGCTGCTGGCCATCCATATCTAAGAACAGAGTAATATCAGCCAAAGTGGATGTTGTCGGTTTGATTAGATGGTAATTTCTGGAGTGGTCAAATGAGCTAGGTCAAGAATGGTGCAGGTTTGATGTAGATCATGTGCCCTGTATGAAATCTTCCAGTGTTGTTGGATGCTGACAGTTTTCAGTTAAAAGATGGAATGTCTGTTATAATATGAGTGTAAAGATTGGCTGTCACTTTTGGTAACAGAAAACGTAATTTCAACTTTGCCATTCTGAGGGAATTGAACTTAATCATATGTTGTATGAATCCAGGGTGTAAATGATGGAGGGACTAATGAAACAAACATAATTATTGCTATATTTTCACAGCCGCTCAACTGGGATGAAGCAGCACAGAAGATCCAGGAATTCCGCAAAAAATATATTGACTCTTCGATAGTTAATACGGAGATCAAGGAAAAGCCAATGCTCAAGTGGATGGCAACACTACCCCTTCATAAATTCAACATATCCGAGGTTTCATCAGGAAATGATGAACAACTTGAAAACTCAAGTGTAAGAAGGTTTATTTTTAAAATTGAAGTTTTTATTTGTATATTGATCACTATCAACAAATCTTGTATATATTGATCAATATAGAGCCAACCTGTCCTATCGAATAATACATCATATTTTGATGTCAAAACCCCAGTGTCAAAATATGGTTGACAACAAATTATAGCATCTTACAAAATTGATGGGATGCTATACTGCACATGTTTTCTAATAGTGGGTCCATTGGTTAAGTTAGGTTAGGCTCGGGTAATTTAGTATATCATTTTTGTGACATTGTGGCTATTCGAGAGGATGGGCTGAGCAGCAGTTGATCCTATGCATGTAAAATACTAGTTAATTTTTTTTATATTTTGGCAGAAGTGTACTCATAATGATTATAAGTGTGTAATGTATTGTCCTCTTAATATTCTTCAGCAGGCAAGGACACCTTTGGGTCATGCAGCAGCAAGGCTGGCAAAGTTCCGGGAAACGGAAAGTCAGGACAGAGGTAGTGATGATGACGCCGAGGATGAGGATGAAGGGGACCTGGACCAGTATAGAGTAGTCCCTGTGGTGAAGGTGGTGGAAGCTGTGCCACAAGAAGCAGATTTGTGTGTGAATGGATCTGATAAGCATCTGGCAAATGTGGAAAATGGTGTAGGAGATGAAAGTGCAAACAAGACTGGGAAGGATGTTGGTAATGTAGAAGAGAGTATTACAGACAATGAAGAAAAGGTGTATGACAAGAGTAGTGGATAGAAAAAGTCACTGTTTATCTCGTGGGTAACATTTATGTACTGGTAGATGAATTGAGGAGGTACAAATGTTTACTGTCAAATTGGAGAGGTGAGTAAGCTAGACAAATAGCTCCTCATTTGTCCTGTCACCCTAATATATATGGATTTTTTTGAGGGTTGAAGGCCCAATGCTAGACCCTTTCAGTTGTTCTGTGCCTCCAATGTCTCTAGTAAAAAACATTCTTGGTAAAAGCAAGAGGCTCCTCTGAAGCATGATTCATTTTTTGGTCATTAAGCCTGTATTAATGTTGATATAATACTGCTAGCTAAATATTTAAAAATTGGTCATTTTTAATGTTGATTTTTTTTTATAAATTTCAAATCTTTATCAAACTATATTAAACTATGTGTCTTTGTATAGTTACAAATGAAAATTATAATGAGCGTTACAAAATTAATGAATATATGTGTATATCAAAATCCATGTATGAATATTGTAAATTCAAATTTTTATGAATAATTCAGAAGGTATGTTTATATTTGCTTTAATATATGAATGTATGAAAGTAGTGTATTTTATTTATTTAACAAAGCCTCAAATTAACATAATTGTGCTATACCAAAATTGCAGGCATTGAACTAAATTTTGTGTTCTGGTACTCAAAATTGATGCCTATTGAGAGAGGAATAATATATGTTAACTAAGATGGTGACAGTGCTCAATGACTATCCATCCCAATGAAAGCTCACCCTCATAAAATATGTAGAGTATTAACTGTTTCCCTGCCTCTGACCTTACACATAAGTACTTTAGCTCAGGTTTGCCTTGTATTACAGGCGGACACTTGGATGTTGTCCTTGGGTCTCCAGGATGTGTATTGCTATGCCCTATTCGCCCGGAGTACAGGAACTGGTTAGGTTTCATTGTGGGGCATCAGATTTTTGTTCTGGGCTTTGACTTTTGGCTTGAATCTGACTCCATGTTTTTACTAGATTGGCACAAGTCTTGGTGACCTGGCTTCGTCTCTTCTCGTTAGTTCTTCCGCAACCTTGATCATTGGCTGGGTTGGGTCCCCAGCAGGTCTGTGTTGTCAGCTGGCCAGAGATCTGTTTCTTTCCCAGCTTGCCAGGTTTGGATGCCTGGTGGACTGGTGGGAGTCCCATTTGGTTCTGTCCTGTGTATGAACTTGGCCAGGCCTCATTTGGGACTCGGTGTCAGTGTCCCTGCCTCCAGTGGCTTTGTTCCACCTGCAGCTTTGTCACCTTCAGGTGTTTGATCAGCTCTGGGTGACTTCTTGGTTAGTCAAGTGGTTGTGCAGGAGCTTGAACTTTGCCTGCATGATTTTTCCGGTTGGGATGGGTTTGGCTCAGGACGTTGTACTGGTTTCTCCAGTTCCGCCTGTTTTGCACATCCTGGACTGTCAGGGTCAGGCCATGATTGTCCTTCATCAGGTCTTGTTTTGCCAGCTTCTTTGGGCTTTTCAAGGTTCGGGTCCATAGTGCCATCCTCTCCTGTCGATCAATGTGTTCACAGACACCTCATCTCTGGGTTGGGGCTTCATGATTATCACTCGCCAGGCTGTCCAGGGTCTGTTCCTTTCGGTGCATAGTATGATGTGTGAGTTTGCTGCTGTGTGGCATGCCCTGCAGAGGGCATTTGCAAGACATTTGGTTGCTCTGAGGTTGACTTGTTCATATTGGAGTGGAACAGACGCCTTCTTTTCATTATGACGCCATTTCCTAATCGTGAAGCCAAATCAAATTTGTAATCATAAAATTATCACAATTAAATACTGTATGTAGACAGTGGGGATAAAAAATGTTAGCACTAAGGTCGTAAATATTAAGGCTGACCCTTACCACTCTACCACTGATATACAGGAGGAGCACATGCGTGTGCACTGGGGGACAGCTAGTTGTGCTCACCTAGTTGCTCTTGTATGGGGATTAGTTCCGTTTCTTAGCTCCCATCTCTCAGCTTTCAATCGACTGGTGTATGGGGTTCCAGAGGCTAATGGACTGACAAATCCACCATTAAAACTGTGAACGGAGTCTGCCTTCGACATTCAATTCTTGTCACCTTGACGTTTGTGCACAAGTTGGAGACATGTTCATGTATGTGGTTGTTTGTGTGTATGTTCATGCTTGTTTGCATGTATGTGTGTGCTTGCTTGCATGTATGTGCATGCTTGCTTGTGCATATGCATGTGTGCTTGCTTGTGTGTATGTACATACTTGATTGCGTGTATGTACATGCTTGTGTGTATGTGTGTGCTTGCTTGCATGTATATGAATGCTTGCTTGTGTGTATGTACTCACCTAGTTGCGCTTGCGGGGGGTTGAGCCTCGGCTCTTTGGTTCCACCTCTCAACCGTCAATCAACAGGTGTACAGGTTCCTGAGCCTGTTGGGCTCTATCATACCTACATTTGAAACTGTGTATGGAGTCTGTCTCCACCAAATCACTTCCTAATGCATTCCATTTATTAACTACTCTGACTAAAAAATTCTTTCTAAAGTCTTTATGGCTCATTTGGGCACTCAATTTCCACCTTGTGTTAAATTAACTGTCTTTATCTACCCTACCAATTCCTTTGAGAATCTTGTATGTGGTGATCATGCCCCCCCCCCAACTCTCCTGTCTTCCAGCAATGTGAGGTTTAATTCCTGTAGTCTTTCATCACAGCTCATTCCCCTCAGTTGGGCACTAGTCTGGGGGCAAACCTCTGAGCCTTCTCCAATTTAGTTTTATGCTTGACGAGATATGGACTCCATGTTGAAGCTTCATACCCCAGGATTAGTCTGACATACTTGGAATATAAGGTTCTGAATGATTGCTTACTTAAGTTTCTAAAGGCCATTCTTATGTTGGCCAACCTGGAATATGCCACTGATGTTATCCTCTTGATGTGGGTTTCGGGGGACAGGTCTGGCATGATATCAACCCTCAGGTCTTTCTCTCTGATTGTAGAAGAATTTCATCTCCCAAATGATACCTTGTATCTGGCCTGCTCCCTACACCTATCTTCATTACATTACATTTGCTTAGGTTAAACTCTTAACAACCATTTCTTAGACTATTCCTTCAGTTTATCCAGGTCTTCTAAAGCTTTATGTTGTCCTCCTCTGACTTAGTCCTTCTCATAATTTTGGTATCGTCAGCAAACATTGAGGGAATGAGTCTGTACCCTCTGGAGATCATTTACGTATACAGAAACAGAATAGGACTGAGTACATATGTATGTGTTGTCCCCCTGGGACTCCGCCTATGACTTCATGCCAATCTGAGGTCTCACCCCTCACAGTAACTCTGCTTCCTATTGCTTAGGGACTCCCTTATCCACTGTAGCACCCTATCAGTTACTCTTGCCTGTTTCTCCAACTTATGCACCAGCCTTTTATGGGGGACCATGTCATATGCTATCCGACAGTCCAAGAAAATGCAGTCTGCCCAACCTTTTCTTTCTTGCTTAAGTTTTGTCACTTGATCATAGAATTCTATTAAACCCGTGAGTCAAGATTTACCCTCTTTGAACCCATGTTGGTGGTGTATCACGAAGTCCCTTCTCTCCAGATGTGTTACTAGTTTTTTACTCAAGATGATCTCCATCACCTTGCATGGTATACAAGTTAAAGACACTGACCTGTAGTTCAGTAGCTCTTGCCTGTCACCCTTTTTGTATATTGGGACTAGATTAACCGTCTTCCATATTTCTGGTAAGTCTACAGTCTCCAGTGACCTACGATACACCATGGAGAGAAGCAACCAAAGTGCTTCTGCACACTCGCTCAGTACCCATGGGGAAGTTTCCGCCTGGACCAACAGCCTTTCTCATGTCCAGCTCCAACAACTGCCTCTTAACCTCATCTCTGGTAATTTTGAACCCTTCCAAGTCCTACTGGTTTACACACACACACACAAATATGTGCACTCGCCTATTTGTACTCACCTGTTTGTGCTTGTGGGGGTTGAGTTTTGGCTCTTTGGTCCCACCTCTCAACTGTCAATCAACTGGTGTACAGATTCCTGAGCCTACTGGGCATCATATTTACATTTCAAACTTTGTATGAAGTCAGCCTACACCACATCACTGCCTAATGCATTCCATCTGTTAACTACTCTGACACTGAAAAAGATCCTTCTATCGTCCCTGTGGCTCATTTGGGTACTCAGTCTCCACCTGTGTCCCCTTGTTTGCATACCACCCATGTTAAAAAGTTTATCTTTATCTACCCTGTTCCAATTCCTCTGAGAATTTTGTAGGTAGTGATCACGTCTCCTCTTACTCT
>WNGS01042707.1:7706866-7729366 GCA_020271785.1 Procambarus virginalis
TTCAAGTTTTGCTTATGAAAGTTACGTTATACTGTATTAGTATGTGTGTATACCCACCTAGATGTGCTTACAGGGTCGAGCGTCAACTCTCACGTCCCGCCTTTCGACCACTCCAATGGTTCTTTTCATTGGCATCACTATACTCACATTTGGGTTACTTTCTTTGAAGTTCTTTCTGACGTTTCTGTGACTCAGTTATGTCTCCAGGTTTCCCGTTTTCTTCACCTTATGTGTTGCCACAAGCGGGGACTAGTTTATTGTGCACCTCATACTCATGCTGTGAGCGGTAGTTTTTATTGTGCACCCCATACTCATGCTGTGGAGCGGTTGTTTATTGTGCACCCCATACTCATGCTGTGAGCGGTAGTTTATTGTGCACCTCATACTCATGCTGTGAGCGGTAGTTTATTGTGCACCCCATACTCATCCTGTGAGCGGTAGTTTATTGTGCACCCCATACTCATGCTGTGAGCGGTAGTTTATTGTGCACCCCATACTCATCCTGTGAGCGGTAGTACAAAATGAGTTACAGAAGGGCAAAAGGACGTATACCTTAACGGGAATTGTTACATCAACATTTGCAATCAATCCGCTCATCTTGTAACAACAATGACCGCTAGTAACAGACTTCTATCGCTTCAACTTCTACTGTTCCTCCAATACTACTTCTCTGTCCAGAGTGGAAAATTCCCCCTAAAATCTTGAAGTTCGTTATCATATCTCCCGTTGTCTCCTTCAATGTGGTGAGGCCCTCGGTCTTCGCCCAACCACTTGGGCTGGACGGTAGAGCGACGGTCTCGCTTCATGCAGGTCGCCGTTCAATCCCCGACCGTCCAAGTTGTTGGGCACCATTCCTTCCCCCCGTCCCATCCCAAATCCTTATCCTGACCCCTTCCAAGTGCTATATAGTCGTAATGTCTTGGCACTTTCTCAAAGTTACAGCACCGCTCCTGTGCCAGGTAAGTCCACTACGGACTCACCATAGCCCGTGCTACTTGGAACTTTTTGTTCCCAGCAGCTGAATCTATAACAACAACAAACACTTTCTCCCAATAATACCCTTCCCTCTGTCTTCATAGCTCCGTCCCGTTGCAGTGCAATGAGCCCAGTTGCATAGCTTTTGACTTTTCTTCTTTCGCTTTGAATTTCTATAGGTAGAGGAGGTAGGCTGTGGAGTTACATTCCGTGGCGGCATACTCAAAATATGTTATACAACTTCCTGAAGACTATGGCTATATTTGACACTTATGTTGTGGGGATAATATGATTGGTTGTGTAAAACCCTGGTTTGTGTCTCGGAGAGGCTGCAGGATCCAAATAAGTTCAATAGAACTTCTGGTTTCAACTCTTTTGACCATGTCGTAACTCAGTCAATTAAGGCAGCGTCTGGGATGCTCTCAGACGTAGGTTCGAATCCTCGTCACGGCCCTTGTGGATTTGTTCTTGGAAGGACAGAACTTGGCAGCGGCCAGTGATTTACAACCACACAGAGACGTGGTACTTTGTGCTTTGCAAATGTTATTTAATCATTCATTTGTATATAAACATGCCTATGGAGGGGGTGTAGCTCCTGGCCCCCACTGTAGAGGTGCTGGTGACGGGTAGTGCGCTGTGGTCGGGTGGAGGCGTAAGGTAAGGTCATTATCAGGAGAAAGCGCCAAACCATCATGATTATAGAGGGGGTAATGTACTAAGGGGTAGTGTAAATAGGGGGCCAGAGTAGTTAGAGGATAGCGTAGTTAAGGGGTAGTGCAGTTAAAGGATAGCGTAGTTAAAGGGGTAGTGCAGTTAAGGATAGCGTAGTTAAGGCTACTCACCACGTCTGACTGGGGTCATACTCAGGCCAGTAGGTGAAGCGGTCCCCACACTGGAGCACGGGCAGGGGGCGCCGCTCCCTCTTGGGCTGCTGCAGCTGGTGCTGCATGGGGGGTGGGTGGATCATCTGCTTCATGAAGCTCTTGGCCCGCCCCTGGGGCCGAGGGGCGGCCCCAGTTCCCGGCGTGGGCACCAGCCTGGGCCCCAGGCGTGGGTTAGGCGTGCCCCCAGGCCGGTGGTACTGGTGGTGGTGGTGGTAGCCGCTCGGCGTGGTGGTGGTAGTGGTGGTAGTGGTGGTGACGGTGGTGGCGGCGGCGGCCACATCGTTGCCACCGCCGCTGCTGTTCTCTCGCCCGAAGGGAAACCGTTTGGGCGAGAGCGAGAGGGTATTTGTGACCCCGGCCACCACCTGCTGCAGGGAGTTGAGGAAGCTCATGGTGTTGCTGCTGAAGCCTCGAGTTGAACCCCAGCTGGTGAAGCCTCGAGGTGAACCCCAGCTGGTGAAGCCTCGAGGTGAACCCCAGTTGGTGAAGCCTCGTTTTGAGCCCCAGCTGGTGAAGCCTCGTTTTGAACCCCAGCTGGTGAAGCCTCGTTTTGAACCCCAGCTGGTGAAGCCTCGTTCTGAACCCCAGCTGGTATATAGCTTCGACTTGAGCCACAGCTGGCGAAGCCTTGATTTGAACCCCAGCTGGTGAACTCTCGTCTTGAACCCCAGCTGGTAAATCCCAGGTGGTATTGCCTCGATTTAAACCCCAGGTGATAGAGGTTCGTATTGAACCCCAGGTGGTAAAGCCTTGACTTAAACCTTAGGTGGTAAAGCTTTGTATTGAACTCAAGGTGGTAAAAACACAGTCTTGAACCCCAGTCTTGGAAAACTACGTTTTGAACCCAACTTAGTAAAAACCTCTTTTTTGAACCCCAGGTGACAAAACCACTTTCTAAACCCCCCAGATGATGATCTTTGAAACCTCAAATGGTGAGTTTTGCTCTTAAACCCTCAGATCAAAGAAAAATAAAATCACCAACATCAAGCCTGCAAAAACACCTGGATGACCCCAAGACCTGCCTGCCGGAGAGGCCTTACTGAAGCCAGCGCCCCGAGGGCCGGCCCTGTCCCTCCCACAGTAGCAGGTGGCCCCTGGAGGCAGCGAGGAGCCCTGATACTCGAGTCTCACATGACCCGTGACTCCACCTGTTGTTGATATCGCACGCACACACACACACACGCGCGCGCGGGGTGAGGGGGGGCGCTCTCCGGAAGAGTGGTTGCACAGGGGAGCTTGGGGAGAGGGGAGGGAGATAGGCACTCAAGCACGGCACTGTTGCAGTGGGAGGATAGTGGTGGGGGCGGCGGCGCCCCACTCGTGTGGTGGTGGTTAGTGGGGAGTGGTGTGGGTGAGCGGCAACATGGCTGTGGTAGGGGAGGTGTGGTCGTGGTGGTGGCGCGGCCAACACTGACGACCATCTCCCCATCGCACCTGTGACGGGCCACACACACACATACGCAAGCGTAAGCCCGTCCCATCTAGGCCCCCTTCCCCTAACCCCACCCCCCCCCCCAACCCATTAGCCCCCCCAAAACCTCCCCACACCAGACCCAGCACAACCCCCCCCCTCTCCCCCCCCCAACCATCCCGTCACGTAAGCTTCATTTCTCATGCATCGTATTTTACGGACCCGTCACTTAACGAACTTGTCACTTAACGAACTTGTCACTTAACGGACCTGTCACTTAACGGACTTGTCACTTAACGAACCCGTCACTTAACGGACTCGTCACTTAACGGACTCGTCACTTAACGGACTCGTCACTTAACGGACTTGTCACTTAACGAACTCGTCACTTAACGGACTCGTCACTTAACGGACTCGTCACTTAACGAACTCGTCACTTAACAAACTCGACATTTAACGAACCCGTCACTTCATGAACCCGTCATTTAACGAACCCGTCACTTAACGAACCCGTCACTTCACGAACCCGTCACTTCACGAACCCGCAACCCATCCTCGACTCAAGTCCATTACATTCAGTGGTCAACCCCACAGACGCATTCATAAATTTTAACATGCTGTTCATTCAAAACGGGAATTTTCTCAATTATAAATTAATATTATAATATATTAGCATATTGTGTATAAATAGGCTTAGGTTAGGTTAGGTTAGGTGTTTAGGTTCTGTTGGCGATTAATTGTATTTGTAGTACATGGGTGAAGCATTTACAGCCTTGTGGTTCGAACAAAATTCGTCAGTGAAGCACTTGTTCCGGATATGTTCGAACGTCAGCAGTTGTGAGTCGTGTGTAAACCGCTTTTCATTCATAAACAGGGGTTTGGCGGGTGCATAGAATCACTTTTGGATCTTTGTTTGGAGGACGGGCTGCGAACCCGTCATTTAACGAACCCGTCACTTCATGAACCCGTCATTTAACGAACCCGTCACTTAACGAAACCCGTCACTTCACGAACCCGTCACTTAACGAACCCGTCACTTAACGGACCCGTCACTTAACGAACCCGTCACTTAACGGACCCGTCACTTAACGAACCCGTCACTTAACGAACCCGTCACTTCACGAATCCGTCACTTCACGAACCTGTCATTTAGCGAATCCGTCGCTTCACGAACTCGTTCATGTGAAAGCCTCACTAATTTACTGAGAAAAACAACACGTCAAGAACTGGGTGCTCTAGACACAGCCCGTCCTCCAAACAAAGATCCAAAAGTGATTCCATGCACCCGCCAAACCCCCTGTTTATGAATGAAAAAGCGGTTTACACACGACTCACAACTGCTGACGTTCGAACATTTCCGGAACAAGTGCTTCACTGACGAATTTTGTTCGAACCACAACGCTGTAAATGCTTCACCCACGTACTATAAATACAAATAATCGCCAGCAGAACCTAAACACCTGACCTAACCTAACCTATGCCTATTTATACACAATATGCTAATATATTATAATATTAATTTTACTTGAGAAAATTCCCGTTTTGAATGAACAGCATGTTAAAATTTATGAATGCGTCTGTGGGGTTGACCGTTGAACGTAATGGACTTGAGTCGAGGATGGGTTGCTAGACAAGGTCATTACAACACATCAATAATTATTGATGGTGTATATTAATTAACATCAATATACACCACGCGGCCAGTGTGTATAGTGCGTGTACTCACCTATTTGAGCTTGCTGGATTGAGCTTCAGATCTTGAGCCACCGGTTTTCCAGTCGCAGGTTTTCTAGCTCAATGACCCGCGAACAAGATTTCTATAACGTGTTGATATTATGAATGGAATTCGCTTCTACAATCTATTAGTATACTCCATTTTCCTAGTTTTCTTACGCTATGAAAAATGGTTATCTCTTTGACTATATTTTTCTCAAGCTTCCACCCATGTGTTCTCGTCCTGTTGGTTGTGAAGATCTTCCCCTTTGTCACGCTGTCAATCCCCGTTTTGTCACGCTGTTCAATCCCCTGTTGTCACGCTGTCAGTCGCACTCATTATGTCATGTCTCTGTCATGTATTCCCTCTGTTGTAGCGACGGTAGGTCCAGCTTAAATATTTACTGGTATTCTCGGAAAATAACCCACACAGTGTTCTAACATGAGGCCAATAGGGGTGCCACCGTCACTTGTGGGGGAGGAGTGGTGCGTGTCTCACACAAGGGCCACAGTTATGGCACTGTGGCAAATTGCACCGTAATGCACCTTATTCAGGCTCCATACACCACTCGCCACCTGCCTGGTGAGGTGGTGTGGCCTGTGGCAGGTGTGGCCTTTGGCAGGTGTGGCCGAGGGTGTGTGATCCCCAGCAGGTCAGTCCAGTCAAGAGCTTGGATCTCGACTGGGATCCGAGCTGTACATGTATATACATGCATGTATAGCTCTTGACGTGAGAACTATACATGTATGTATATATGTGCTTTTCTATACATGTATGTATATACGTGCTTGTCTATACATGTATATAAGTGCTCGTCTCTACATGTATGTATATTAGTGCTCGTCTATACATCTATGTATATGCGTACGACTGAGTGGGAATTGTATTGTTTATTCTTTAATCACGCCACATTGTGGGAAATGTGATTGGTCAAGTATTGGCCTTTACCGTCAGCCTTCCTCTCTTCTTGCCTGTCTCTCTGTCCACTTGACTGTGTGCCTGTCTACTTAACTGGCTTTGTGCTCACTTGACTGGCTCTATTTTACTTGGAGTATACACGAGTGTGTGTGTGTATACTTGGAGTATACACGAGAACGAGTGTGTGTGAGTTCTCCTATAAGCCCGTCCTGGGAATGATTTGATCCATCAGGCTGTTGGTTTACTCCACTCTACCCTTATGTAGCTGTATCTGCTGATTAAAGTGTTTATTGGTATCTACACTGTAGCCAAGCTTTTCTTCCACACGCCACTGAGTGCTCGTCCTACTGGTGTTTTACATTACTTTGTAAATATAGAAGTCCAAGAGTCTGAACCCGGAAGCTGAGTGCATGGACATGTTGCCAATTTTTCTTTGAAAGTCTGCCGTGCTCGTGTAAATATTAGTTCTATTGTCAAAGTTTTAGATATCGTCCTCTGTGTATGTTGTATGGTTCGTAGTGGTTGTATATGAAGATTAAATAGATGAAATCGTCAATATCGGTTCGTTACTTTAATGGGGTAACCTTTTAGTCTTTTTAATTTTGTTATACTCACCAAAGTGTACATATGGGGGTTGAGCTCCAGCTCTTTGGCCAGTTTGTGTGTACTAATGATACACATGCATGCACGCACACATACATGCTAGCACACACATATACGCAAGAAAACACACACATACATGCAGGCAAGCACACGCATACACGCATCCGTGACTGTCACGCAAGCATGCACCTGCGTGAAATGCACCTCACGACACTGGAACACAGAAGAGTAAGAGGAGACGTGATCACTACCTACAAAATTCTCAGAGGAATTGACAGGGTAGATAAAGATAAACTTTTTAACATGGGTGGTATGCAAACAAGGGGACACAGGTGGAGACTGAGTACCCAAATGAGCCACAGGGACGTTAGAAGGAACTTTTTCAGTGTCAGAGTAGTTAACAGATGGAATGCATTAGGCAGTGATGTGGTGTAGGCTGACTCCATGCACAGTTTGAAATGTAGATATGATAGAGCCCAGTAGGCTCAGGAATCTGTACACCAGTTGATTGACAGTAGAGAGGTGGGACCAAAGAGCCAAAGCTCAACCCCCACAAGCACAAACAGGTGAGTACAAATAGGCGAGTACACATATTTGTGTGTGTGTGTGTAAACCAGTAGGACTTGGAAGGGTTCAAAATTACCAGAGATGAGGTTAAGAGGCAGTTGTTGGAGCTGGACATGAGAAAGGCTGTTGGTCCAGGCGGAAACTTCCCCATGGGTACTGAGCGAGTGTGCAGAAGCACTTTGGTTGCTTCTCTCCATGGTGTATCGTAGGTCACTGGAGACTGTAGACTTACCAGAAATATGGAAGACGGTTAATCTAGTCCCAATATACAAAAAGGGTGACAGGCAAGAGCTACTGAACTACAGGTCAGTGTCTTTAACTTGTATACCATGCAAGGTGATGGAGATCATCTTGAGTAAAAAACTAGTAACACATCTGGAGAGAAGGGACTTCGTGATACACCACCAACATGGGTTCAAAGAGGGTAAATCTTGACTCACGGGTTTAATAGAATTCTACGATCAGGCGACAAAACTTAAGCAAGAAAGAAAAGGTTGGGCAGACTGCATTTTCTTGGACTGTCGGATAGCATATGACATGGTCCCCCATAAGAGGCTGGTGCATAAGTTGGAGAAACAGGCAAGAGTAACTGATAGGGTGCTACAGTGGATAAGGGAGTCCCTAAGCAATAGGAAGCAGAGTTACTGTGAGGGGTGTGACCTCAGATTAGCATGAAGTCACAAGCGGAGTCCCAGGGGGACAACACATACATATGTACTCAGACCTATTCTGTTTCTGAGATACGTAAATGATCTCCCAGAGGGTACAGACTCATTCCTCTCAATGTTTGCTGACGATACCAAAATTATGAGAAGGATTAAGTCAGAGGAGGACAGCATAAAGCTTTAAGAAGACCTGGATAAACTGAAGGAATAGTCCAAGAAATGGTTGTTAAGAGTTTAACTTGAGCAAATGTAATGTAATGAAGATAGGTGTAGGGAGCAGGCCAGATACAAGGTATCATTTGGGAGAAGAAATTCTTCTACAATCAGAGAGAAAGACCTGAGGGTTGATATCATGCCAGACCTGTCCCCCGAAACCCACATCAAGAGGATAACATCAGTGGCATATTCCAGGTTGGCCAACATAAGAATGGCCTTTAGAAACTTAAGTAAGCAATCATTCAGAACCGTATATTCCAAGTATGNCCCATCCCTGGCCAGTACGACCCTCCCCACAGTCACATCCCGGTCAGTACGACCCTCCCCACAGTCACCATCCCTGGCCAGTACGACCCTCCACCACACAGTCCCATCCCTGGTCAGTACGACCCTCCCCACAGTCACCATCCTGGCCAGTACGACCCTCCCCACAGTCACCATCCCTGGCCAGTACGACCCTCCCCACAGTCACCATCCCTGGCCAGTACGACCCTCCCACAGTCACCATCCCTGGCCAGTACGACCCTCACCATCCCTGACTAGTACGACCTTCGCGCAGAGGATGAATCACAATAACGTGACTGAAGATATGACCAAACCATACGTCAGAAAATGGAGAAACGACAACGTTTCTGTCCGTCCTGGACCATTATCATGTGTGATAGAAGAGAAGAAGCTCCTTGTAAATAAACATGGGCAACTACCCTCGCCACAGTCTTTATCCCTGGCTAGTAACCAGAGGGATCTACCCATAGAAAATGGAACACACTTAGTTTATCTCCTATCCTTTGAGCAGCAGAGACGGGGACAACGAGACTAACTCAGCTATCCTCCTGGTCTTGGGACCACATCTCTACCTCCCCCATCCCCATGGGGAAGACGCGGGTACTACAAGATGGCGAGGGGTGACAGGAAGCAGTTACCTCGCTACATCCAGTGATTCCTTTGTTCTTTCCCGGCTCCATTGTTGGGTAAGCAGAAGCATTTACATCTCTAGTCTGTTGTTCCTCGACAGTCTGGACATACGGATCAAATGATTCCGGAGTCAGACTTGTTTATATAAGTAGTAGTTGGCGGTAAATGCATTAAACGTTAGGTTATAAAACTAACTCACACATCAGAATAGTTAACAACAGCCGTTAGAATAGTATATCTCATTATATCCCTCCCATCCTTGCCATTGTTACTTTGCCCATCCTCCCCCCCCCCCCTCCCCAGGTCCAAACAAACGTTAGATCATAATAACCGATAATAAACCATGAAGCTTGCATCTTATCAAGCAAAATTTTTTTACATTAGTGCAGCTGTCAGCTGTAGTTTGGATGCGCTCATAGTCTAATTAGCTTGTCTAAACAATTTGGATGTTGTTGCGAAAATTTTGGCACGCCTGATTAGGAGTGTTCTATAAAAGGTCATGGAGGGAATGAACAGCCGCTGTGTGGGTGTAAATACACACCGAAGCCCACTGCTGCGCGAAGTGTATTTTTTCTAATACAGTAATATTATATTGTCACAGAGTCACCTCGTTAATGTCTTCGTCTTCTCTGTGGCCTGACCACTCCCATAGCAAATATATGTCTAGCTATATTATAATCTTTGACCTCGGCGAGTGAATGGGAAATCGAAATGGCTAACAATGAACACACGCGCCAGTAATGGTTTAGTTAACCGGGAGGGCTGACAAGCCGTACGGAGCCGGCCACAGACCAACAGGTTGTCTGACCCGCTGCTAGTCTGAGCGCTTCCACGTGGATCCTAGCGCGTGTCTTCACTATGCCTCCTGCAATTAGGTTGTTATTGTTGTTTTAGATTTAGTTACTCAGAATGAAATGTCCATGTAGCACGGGATATAGAGAGCCCATAATTGAATTTGGTTATTCGTGATAACCTTGTTACCTTGCATTTAGGCTTTTTTTTTATTATTTATTTTTACATGCAAGCATGCAATTTAAATACAATAAAAACAAATCAAGAACATAGAAAACATAACAAAACAAAAAAACACCGGCCAGAAGGGCCGACAGCACAGTACAACAAAATACAAAACTCGATAAATGCATTGAAAAACACATCAGACAACACGACACAAAATAGAAAACAATGGCAAACAACAAGCACAGGAACATGTCAAAACAAAACAATATAAAACATAACAAAACATCAAGATGTATAACATACAATCAAGAAAAAACATAGTTACATACATAACAAAAAACAAAACACCGGCCTGAAGGACCGAGAACAAAACACAACAGAAGGAACAAAATGAATTATTATAAAAAAATACAAAAAGAATGCACACCACACAATTAAGCCAATAACAACAAAGAAAAATAAAAGACAAATACAACACGTAAGCACAAAATAAACACACATAGGGCACGGTAACAACACTAAATAAATACATGAAGACCAACACACACACACCAAACCACCCGCCTCGCCACAAACAAAGGGAGAGGCACGGGCACAAACTACCAGAAGGCAAACAAACAGCCAGAAGGGCACACAGCACAAAGTATAAAATCACCCGACGTATTTGCCCGGAAACTCGTCCCGAGGGAATCTGACATGGAATGCCTCCCATCGTAACCACTGCCAAGGGCCCTGACTATCCACCGGGGACGGCATCTCCTCCGGGACGTCGGCCACAAACACCCGCAAACAGGGCACCCAAATAGTATCACACCGGAACCGAGTGACCGGTACACGCTCCCACACCAATGGAGTCGCCCCACGCTGAAAGTCCAGCGCCTCATCGCAGATCGGTAACTCAGCAATCCGCGACCAGTGACCCAACGGCATCACAGACTTCGGTAACACGTCCCCCAAGTGCCCAACGGTCAACCTCCAAGGAGGGAGCCTGGCAGAAGGCACCACCACAGGGGCACCAGCGCCCACGGGCACACCACCGGACGACCACGGGGAAACCGAACTGCGCACATCTTTCCTCAAGGTCACCACCAGGCCACGCCCAGACCCATCAACCCCACCATCCCTGGCAGCGGAGGCCACCACTCCCCACCGCGGAGAGGCCCCCGGCGGAGAAGGAACAGCAGGCACACCCGAGACACGGACACCAATGTCAGCAGGCGCGTGGACTTCCGCCACCACTAACTGCGGAGCCAGCGACGTATCCGGAACCACTCCATCCACACCCGAGGACTCACAGTCACTAAATTCCCCAACATCGGCCCAGGTAGACGACGAATGCCGGGAACGTTTGGGCACCGGCCTGAGATCGTCAGAGCCGGAAGCCGACCCAGAAACACGGGCACCACTAGCCGGACGCACTGACGCCCGCCGCAAAACGGCAGCAGCCTCGACCACAGGGGGAACCGGACCACACACAACAGGAGGCCCCACAGCCACCCCAGCACCCAGCACAGCCGGGACCCGAGGCGAGTATGCAGGGCCAGGCGCAGCAGCTGAAGACGGGTGAGCAGACGGTGAGGAGGGAGCATCAGGAAGGCCCACGGGAGCAGCAGGGACAGGAGCAGGAGTATCAACCGACGGCATCGCAACATCCTGAGGAGGGTCGGCGACATTCGGGGGAACGTCCACCACAGGGGGCGCATCAGGCGACACAGGGGGCATATCCGCGGCCGGAGAGGCGTCCATAGCCACAGAAACCTCCTCCACAGGAAGCGGTGGAAAATCCTCCTCACTGAAGAGGTTCACAGGCGCAGAGGCCGGCGCAGAACAGTCAGCAGCCTGATGGCCCAACAGGCCACAACGATAACATGTCCGAGGCTGGCGGGCGTAAAACACACGAACTGTGTACCCATCAGACGCACAGAGGACGGAATATCCTCCCGGAGCCTCATGCCCAGGGTGCGAATGTTCGTCCTCACGCCCTTAAGTGGGCTCGAAGATACTACGTTCACCCGCACACTAACGACGGCGCCAAACCGGCCGAAGTACCGCCGGAGCAGACCCTCCAGAAATTCCAATGGAGCCCCATGCACGCTGACGTAGGTGAGGGCACCACTCCGATCAGAGATTGAAACAGTGCCCGCACCATCCGGCAGAGGGAATGTCCGCCCCTCGTAGCGACGGAGAAAGTCGCGGTACGCCAACTCCGTTGTGAACTTAATAATCACACGACGGGCCGTCACCAGCTCGACGCCGTAGATGTCCATCACAGGAACGTCCAGCTGCTCACACACCCGCGCGATCTCCGGGTACCCAGCCTTGCTGGAAAATTCCAAGCCACAGACTGAGCCCGCAGTATGGGTGGGAGGGGGACCCCCATCTTGAAGTCCACGTCAGCACAGGCGAGCAAGAGACACGCCCCCAAACGGCCAAAACTTGCAACAAGCACCAAACAGCCTGGAGCGAGCAGCGGACACGTCCGCTCGCCACGACAGCTAGTCAGCCACTCGCATTTAGGCTTTTTGAGCATTTATAACCCCAGGTGCAAGAGAGAGAGCTGTCGTGGGGGTCTGGTGACTACCACATGGAACGCCATAGCTGCTCTTTCCAGTTGCTGGTGACCCAGACTAGCAAGCAGTCCTTGGTGTGGTTGTTGGGAGGAGCCTAGTGCCTGGCTTTACCTTAGTGATGGGGGGTACCCTTGCCCTCTGTGCTGCGGTCTCAGTCGAGTTCCCTGAAATATTCGGAACTTGCAGATTATCCTACAGTGGATACGACTTTGTTCAACGTTTTGTGCATTGACATCGTTGCCATTTGTGACGGTGAATTGATAATGAAGCATCGGGCTGTGGTGACGCTTTCTACTGAGGAGGCATATCGGGACTTTTTTCACCGGTTTGATGGGCACACGTTCCGGTTGCCGGGTGCTGCTGGATCTATGGTTGTCTCAGACCGCAGTGGCATTTCAACATATGTCAGTATCCACGGCGCCCCTATTGAGTTTCCGGAGGTGTTGTTACGGCAGTACTTAGGCCAGTTTTGGAAGGTGGAGTCCCTGTGGATGAATATTATCTCCTCCGGTGGCGTCCAAAATGGCATTCGTACGTTGTAAATGCGGCTTCGGTCTGACATCCCGTTGTCCGTGAAGTTGATGGGTTTTTATCTCCTTGTGCATTATGCCCAGCAGCCGCGGACCTGTTTCCGTCGCGGGATGACATGGCACCAAGTTGTGGGGTGCAGTGCGGGCGTTGCGGACCAAGTGAATCTCTTCTTCGAGAAAGATTTTCCTCTGCTTGTGATTACCGAAGCTTCCGTGGGTGTGGATGTGGGTGTGTCCGTGGACATTGTGCCTCCGCTGGAGCCTGCTGTTGAGGAAGCGGCTGGTGGGGGTCGTACGCCGGTAGCTGTGCCGTCGTCGTCTGTAAGTTCTGTGGGCGTGGATGTGATGCAGCGGGTCAACCCTTCCCATTCTACGGCTGTTGTAGCCGTTTCTTCTATGGCTTCTGTATCTGATAGCCCGCCTCCTCTGCCTGCCTTACCATAGGGTTGTAAAGGGTCGCAGCCTCTTGCTGTGCATGGGCTGGTACCCCCTGTGGTCGCCGCCATTGAGGTTTTGCATGCCTGTGGCTTGCGTGCCCAAGCGCGGCTTCCCTGCGTTTGTGGGGAGTCAGATACCGTGGCGATAGAAAGTTCGGATGACCTGCGGCTGGACCCTTAGCACTCGAGGCGTTCTTCGGATGCTCCGCCCCCTGGGGGTCCCAACTGGGCGGACGTGGGGGACTTTGCCAGTTGCATATCTCCGAACGACGAGAGTGTGCCTGAGGCAGTGGTGGTACCTGGCGATGATGCCGGAGGCAGCTGCTGGGTAGGGGACCTCCGTGCCAGTTCCGAGTTCCCCCGTCCCTTGCCTCCCCGGCTGTGGCCTCCCCGGCGTGGGGGGGTTGTTACCCCTGGTGTGTCTGGAGGTGTGAGCGGAAACTTGGTGGTGGTGCCCCGGAAGGACGCTCGCCCGTAGGACGTCGAGGTGTCGGGCTCTGTGCAGTGGCGTATTGAGTCGGGGCTGACATCTTCGGATGTGGAGGGCCTTCCGTCTTTTATGCTTCGCCCCAGTGACTGGCATGGCGTCCTACTCCGGAGGATTGGGCTCTTTGGAAGATATATTGTCGAGTGTATCCTCGGATGTATTATCCTCATAGGTACAATACAAGGGGCCTGACAGCTGAGTGGACAGCGCTTGGGATTAGTAGTCCTGAGGTTCCGGGTTCGATCCCCGGTCGAGGCGGAAACAAATGGGCCGAGTTTCTTTCACCCTGATGCTCCTGTTAACCTAGCAGTAAATTGGTACCTGGGAATTAGACAGCTGCTACGGACTGCTTCCTGGGGGTGTGTAACAAAAAGGAGGCCTGGTGGAGGACCGGGCCGCGGGGACGCTAAGCCCCGAAATCATCTCCAGATAACCTACGACCCTGTGTCTGACTGGGACTAACATAGTTCCTGTGTTATGTGCTTCCTGTGTACTGGTTCCGGTTCTGTGTATTTTGTTGTTGCTTGTTTTGTGCGTTTGCTGATTGCTTTGTTTATGTGTTTTTGTTTAATGGTTTATTGAATGTGTTCTTGTGTTTGTGCTGTCCTCTGTAGTGTGGACGTGGTTCCGTACCTTTGTTTAGTGGTGGTGCTTCCGTGCCCTCTCTTTTATTGTCTTTTTCTAGCATGCCGTTGGCATGTAATTATAAAAATAAAAACAAATAAAAATAAAACGCCAAGGAATATTAGACCATTTGGGTCTCGTTGTACAGTATGTCTTCTTTCTCAACTCTCACTCGGCGATCATCGTGGGTTAGAGTCCCAGCTGGGACAGAAATGGTTGAGCACGTTTCTTTTCATCTAATGCATCTGTTCACCAAGCAGTGAGTAAATACCCGAGAGTTAAGCAGCTGTTGTGGCGTTGCATCCTTAATTCAGCCTTGGAAGGGGGGAAGACGAACCTCGATGAAAGCCTGAAGTGCATAGATATATATATACACAAGCTTTCTGTCCCCAACAGCGGGAATTAATTAATGTTCTGAGAATATTGACATAATGGTCAGCTACATTTTAAAGAAGAAATTCTGAAACTTGGTCAGCTGGCTAATTCCCGGTTTCCCGCCCTCTACGTCACAGCTCGTCACAGCCCGTCAAAACCCGTCACAGCCGGTCACAGCTTGTCAAAACCCGTCACAGCTCGTCAAAATCCGTCACAGCTTGTCAAAATCCGTCACAGCTCGTCACAACTCGTCACAGCCGTCACCACCCAGCGTGGAAATTACTCTCATATGCTAAACATTCTGAAGATTAATTTATCAACATATTTCCCCCAACACCTGCCTAAATTTAGCCAATATAGTGAATTAAGATTTTTCATTCATTCTTTTTAACTCTTCCCAAAATCATTTTTCCTGTCTACTCTTGTTGACTGTCCTGCTCATCCGAAACCCAATATCAAGTCTGTAAACTTTTAAGATAAAGATGACGAACACCATGTAAATACCCCCACCTGAGTCCTGGTCGACGACCGGGCCGCAGGGACGCTAAGTCCCGAAAACGCCTCAAGGAAAGGAGGCAAACAGCTTTTCTGAAGTCAAGCGGGAGGTCGTTCAGGTGCTAAGCTCGACTCTTGTTCTCCGGAAGGTTGTTGTTGTTCTAGATTCAGCTACTCGGAACAAGTTCCAAGTAGCACGGGCTATGGTGAGCCCGTAACTTACCTGGCACAGGAGCGGGGCAAGAAGCACGGGCTATGGTTAGCCTCGTGGACAGGAGATGTCTCCCGTGCTCCGGAAGGAACCATCGGACAGACGGAACCGTCTTACACTCGTTTTCCAAGCCATGCTTATCTTAACATACTGAGAAGGTTAGGTGAGGTCGGTGTTTTCTATGAAGCTTTTCAAGGTAAACTAAAATATTCACAATCAATTAGTATATCACATATGCACATATTAAATAAGCCAATATTGACTGTAAGCAAGTGCGAGAACGGGTTGCACAATGGTTTGTGTTCAGCCGATGGGCTATTTTACACTGTCACTTGGTAGCTACACCACGGTCCAGCTCATGGTGTTAGGGGCCTGATAGCTGAGTGGACAGCGTTCGGGATTCGTAGTTCCGGGTTCGATCCCCGGTGGAGGCGGAGATAAATGGGCAGAGTTTCTTTCATCCTGATGTCCCTGTTCACCTAGCAGTAAATAAGTACCTGGGAGTTAGACAGCTGCTACGGGCTGCTTCCTGGGGATGTGTAACAAAAAAGGAGACGACCGGGCCGCGGGGACGCTAAGCCCGAAATCTATCATCATCATTCAAGATAGCCTAAAGATGGCTCCCACCTCACGTAACTCGTTTTCCCGGGGGACAGGAAGCCTGTAAATATATATCGGGATTGCCCCAAGGTCGAACTGCTGACCCTCCCCCCACAACACAACCCTTCACAACAGTTGCCTAACTCCCGGCTACCTATTTACTGCTAGTGAACAGCTCATTAGGTGAAAGGAAACGCTGCCCAACCAATTGATTGATGAAGATTAAGCCATCCAAGAGGTGGCACGGGTATGAATAGCCCGTAAGCTGCCCAATCAGTTCTGCCCGCCCGGGAATCGAACCCGGGATCCCCCGATTTATTTCGTGGTGTGATAACTTTTCCCCTCCATAATGGAGGGAAGATTTAGGCGACCCATTATTGACTTGCAATGCAATATATTAATTCTAGGCATTCACTGTTGCTCTGCAACAGCATAATTTATACTGCATATTGAAATAAACGAAGTACTACTGTTAATGGTTGTCTGGTATTAGTTGATATCGTTCACCGTCCAAGTGATAATCTACTGTGTGGACAGTTAGCACTATAGAGGGGATGATATGCTTAATATAGCTTAGTGTTTACTCAATTTGTTAGTCATTGGATGTTGGTTTATGTGTTTAAAGGCTGGTTAAAAACGGCCCATCATTAAAATTCATTACACATTACCCTGATGGCGTTCGAACTTTTCTCGAACAGTGCTCGCTCACTTATTATGTTCGAATCATATCTTCGTTAATGCTTCTTCCCCGACACTGCAGATACCAGCCCGTCCCCATCAACCAAGGCCACAGCCCGTCCCCATCAACCAAGGCCACAGCCCGTCCTCATCAACCAAGGTCACAGCCCGTCCTCATCAACCAAGGCCACAGCCGTCCCCATCAACCAAGGCCACAGCCCGTCCTCATCAACCAAGACCACAGCCCGTCCCCATCAACCAAGGTCACAGCCCGTCCCCATCAACCAAGACCACAGCCCGTCCTCATCAACCAAGGTCACAGCCCGTCCCCATCAACCAAGGCCACAGCCCGTCCCCATCAACCAAGACCACAGCCCGTCCTCATCAACCAAGGTCACAGCCCGTCCCATCAACCAAGGTCACAGCCCGTCCCCATCAACTAAGACCAAAAGTGATTACATGCACAACCCGTCCTCGACTCAAGTCCATTCCATCCAGCGGTCGATCCCACAGACGCATTCATAAATTTTTCACCCTGCTCATTCAAAACAGAGATTTTATCAAATATAAATTAATATTATAATATATTAGCATATTGTGTAAATATAGGCCGTGGGTGAAGCATTTACAGCGTTGTAGTTCGAACAAAATTCGTCAGTGAAGCACTTGTTCAGGAAGTGTTCGAGCGTCAGCAGTTGAGAGTCGTGTGTAAACCGTTTTCCATTCATAAACATTGGGTTTGGCGGTTGCATGGAATGGATTTTGGGTCTTTGTTTAGAGGACGGATTGTCCACGCACAGTTGTGGTCTAGTTGAACAAGTGTCGAACACGTGTTGAACAAGTGTGTGATAACTCACGCCACTACTAAGCAGACCTGATGACTGCCAGCGTCTACTTTAACCTCACGAATATTACCATCACCATTATTCCTCACATCCACCAAGCTCCTCACCTCATTTTACCTCACCTTCTCTCCTGCGTTGTATTGCTTCACTTCTTTCCTTGTCACGACCCGACAAGGTCCAAGTCGGACAGAAATATCGTTATTTCTTATTTGTTAATTAAGTTATATGACACATTAGCCATAGATTAANACGGGAGAGCTGGACGACACACGGGGAGGGCTGGACTTGAACACACGGGGAGGGCTGGACTTGAACACACGGGGAGGGCTGGACGACACACGGGGAGAGCTGGACTTGAACACACGGGGAGGCTGGACTGAACACACGGGGAGGGCTGGACTTGAACACACGGGGAGGGCTGGACGACACACGGGGAGAGCTGGACTTGAACACACGGGGGGCTGGACTTGAACACCGGTGAGGGCTGCAGACGTTCATCTCGTTCCGCCATAATCACCGGACACGTCGGACGAGCGAGGCATAACTCAGTTAAACCTTCCGCGAGAATCAAACGGTTGTCAGCGGACTGGAATCTGTAATGACACGCCCGCAGTCGGATATCACCGAGTTTAACGATGCGAGTATGTTGGTTGTGACCGTTATTGCAATTTATGCTACGCTCCTGTCTCTGATTTTCTGATTAGATGGAGCAGAGAGTGCCAATCCTCTTTTTTTTGTTGATATGTATAGAACTATATGCTGTGCCAATTCGTCTGTCCGTTACATTTTATATTTGAATAGTTTTCAACTTCCCGCGTTTTTTTTTTAAGGAGTCGCGCGCCCACATAAACCGTTTACCCTCCACCAGCGGGCTCACCATAGCCCGTGCTACTTGGCGCTTTTTGTTCCAGGTAGTGAATCTTTAACACATCCTCCATATTGTCCACCACGCCACGTGAACAACCAAGCCCCCTCCAAGCCCCCTCTCCCTCCCTCTCGTCATTACCATTCATGTTCATTTAAACTTTTCAAAAAAATGTCTTTCATGTACTTTTTTTTCAAGTGTCGTTGTGCCTCCTCTCTGGGAGACGACGTCCGTGGCCCCCATGGGAGACGACGTCCGTGGCCACCCTGGAGACGACGTCCGTGGCACCCCGGGGATGACGTCCGTGGCCCCCCACCTGGGAGACGACGTCCGTGGCCACCCTGGGAGACGACGTCCGTGGCCACCCCGGGAGATGACGTCCGTGGCCCCCACCTGGGAGACGACGTCCGTGGCCACCCTGGGAGACGACGTCCGTGGCCACCCTGGGAATGACGTCCGTGGCCACCCTGGGACGACGTCCGTGGCCCCCCTGGGAGACGACGTCAGTGGCTACCCTGGGAGACGACGTCCGTGGCCCCCTGGGAGACGACGTCCGTGGCCACCCTGGGAGGCGACGTCCGTGGCCACCCTGGGAGACGACGTCCGTGGCCACCCTGGGAGACGACGTCCGTGGCCCCACTGGGAGACGACGACCGTGGCCACCCTGGGAGACGACGTCTTTGGCCACCCTGGGAGACGACGTCCGTGGCCACCCTGGAGACGACGTCCGTAGCCGCCCTGGGAGACGACATCCGTGGCCATCCTGGGAGACGACGTCCGTGGTCACCCCGGGAGACGACGTCCGTGGCCATCCTGGGAGACGACGTCCATGGCCACCCTGGGAGACGACGTCCGTGGCCACCCTGAGACGATGTCCGTGGCCGCCCTGGGAGACGACGTCCGTGGCCATCCTGGAGACGACGTCCGTGGCCACGCCGGGAGACGACGTCCGTGGCCACCCTGGGAGACGACGTCCATGGCCACCCCAGGAGACGACGTCCGTGGCCACCCTGGGAGACGACGTCCATGGCCACCCCGGGAGACGACGTCCGTGGCCACCCTGGGAGACGACGTCCATGGCCACCCCGGGAGAACAACGTCCGTGGCCACCCTGGGAGACGACGTCCGTGGCCCCCTGGGAGACAACGTCCGTGGCCCCCGGGAGACGACGTCCGTGGCCCCCCCGGGAGACGACGTCCGTGGCCACTCTGGGAGACGACTCCGTGGCCACTCTTGGAGACGACGTCCGTGGCCACTCTGGGAGATGACGTCCGTGGCCACCACCGGGAGACGACACCCGTGGCCACCCCGGGAGACGACGTCCGTGGCCACCCCGGGAGACGACGTCCGTGGCCCCCCTGGGAGACGACGTCCGTGGCCACCCGGGAGACGACGTCCGTGGCCACCCCGGGAGACGACATCCGTGGCCCCCCTGGGAGACGACGTCCGTGGCCACCCTTGGAGACGACGTCCGTGGCCACCCCGGGAGACGACGTCCATGGCCCCCCTAGGAGACGACGTCCGTAGCCCCCCTGGGAGACGACGTCCGTGGCCACCCCGGGAGACGACGTCCGTGGCCACCCCGGAGACGACGTCCATGGCCACCCCGGGACGACATCCATGGCCCCCCTGGGAGACAACGTCCGTAGCCACCCCGGGAGACGACGTCCATGGCCCCCCTGGGAGACGACGTCCATGGCCACCCTGGGAGACGACGTCCGTGGCCACTCTGGGAGACGACGTCCGTAGCCACTCTGGGAGACGACGTCCGTGGCTCCCCTGGGAGACGACGTCCGTGGCCACTCTGGGAGACGACGTCCGTATAGCCACTCTGGGAGACGACGTCCGTGGCCACCCTGGGAGACGACGTCCGTGGTCCTCTGCGAGACGACGTCCGTGGCAACCCTGGGAGACGACGTCCGTTTCTCCCTGGGAGACGACGTCCGTGGCCACCCTGGGAGGCGACGTCCGTGGCCCCCCTGGGAGACGACGTCCGTGGTCCCCCTAGGAGACGGCGTCCGTGGCCACTCTGGGAGACGACGTCCGTAGCCACTCTGGGAGACGACGTCCGTGGCCACTCTGGGAGACGACGTCCGTGGCTACCCTGGGAGACGACGTCCGTGGCCACCTTGGGAGACGGCGTCCGTGGCCCCCTGGGAGACGACGTCAGTGGCCACCCTGGGAGGCGACGTCCGTGGCCCCCTGGGAGACGACGTCCGTGGTCCCCCTAGGAGACGGCGTCCGTGGCCACTCTGGGAGACGTCGTCCGTAGCCACTCTGGGAGACGACGGCCGTGGTCACTCTGGGAGACGACGTCCGTGGCCACCCTGGGAGACGACGTCCGTGGCCACCCTGGGAGGCGACGTCCGAGGCCCCCCTGGGAGACGACGCCCGTGGTCCCCCTAGGAGACGGCGTCTGTGGCCACTCTGGGAGACGACGTCCGTAGCCACTCTGGGAGACGACGTCCGTGGCCACTCTGGGAGACGACGTCCGTGGCCACCCTGGGAGACGACGTCCGTGGCCACCCTGGGAGACGACGTCCGTGGCCACCCTGGGAGACGACGTCCGTGGCCATCCTGGGAGACGACGTCCGTGGCCCTCTGGGCGTCGTAATGCTTTTAGGATGCCTGTGCTTGGATGGGCGTGTGGGCCTTTGTTGTGGAATATAGGTTTTTCAAGCTGGAGAAGAGGGTGGGGTATCTGTCTGCTGTGCTTGTGATGGTGCAGTGATGCGCCCACCCCTCCACAAGGACACACAGCCCCCTTAAGGGCTGTGTGTCCTTGTGGAGGGGTCCTTGTGGAATGGTCCTTGTGGACCATTCCCAAGGGGGTTGGAAGCCCCCTTGGGAATGAGTGATCATAGTGTATTGAGCTTTGAGTACCTGGTTGAGCTAGGAATTATCACCCCCAAAAAAGAACTGGGAACCAAAGGGCTGGCGTACCGAAAGGGAAACTATGAGGAGATGAACAAATTCCTATGGGATATACATTGGGACACAGAACTCGGAACCAAGTCCGTACAAGACATGATGGACTATGTCACCCAAAAATGTCAGGAGGCTGTAAGCAGGTTTGTCCCAGCCCGACAGGAGAAAACAGAGAAGCAAAGGAAGAATCCGTGGTTTAATAGGGAATGTATGAAAGCAAAGGAGCTGAACAAAAGGGCATGGAGGAACTTCCGTAATAACAGAACACCAGAAAGTAGAGAGAGATACCAGAGAACCAAGAACGAGTATGTCAGTGTGAGAAGAGCAGCTGAGAAAAGGTATGAAAATGATATAGCTAATAAAGCCAAGACTGAACCAAAGCTACTACACAGTCACATCAGGAGGAAGACAACAGTGAAGGAACAGGTGATGAAACTTAGGGTGGGCGAGGACAGGTACACAGAGAATGACAAAGAGGTGTGTGAAGAACTCAACAAAAGGTTCCAGGAGGTCTTTACAATAGAACAGGGAGATATCACGGCGCTGGGAGAGGTGGCAGCAAACCAGGTGACCTTGGATAGGTTCGAAATTACAAGAGATGAGGTCAAAAAGCACCTATTGGAGCTGGATGTGAGAAAAGCTGTTGGGCCGGATGGAATCTCGCCATGGGTATTGAAAGAGTGTGCAGGAGCACTTTGCTTACCACTCTCCATAGTGTATAGTAAGTCACTGGAAACGGGGGACCTACCAGAAATATGGAAGACTGCTAATGTAGTACCAATATACAAAAAGGGTGACAGACAAGAGGCACTGAACTACAGGCCAGTGTCCTTAACTTGTATACCATGCAAGGTGATGGAGAAGATTGTGAGAAAAAACCTAGTAACACATCTGGAGAGAAGAGACTTCGTGACAACCCATCAACATGGGTTCAGGGAGGGTAAATCTTGCCTTACAGGCTTGATAGAATTCTACGATCAGGTGACAAAATTAAGCAAGAAAGAGAAGGGTGGGCGGACTGCATTTT
>WNGS01042707.1:7750675-7761500 GCA_020271785.1 Procambarus virginalis
CCCAGAAGTGACTCGAACCCATACTCCAGGATATATATATATATGGACAGGAGATGTCTCCGTCCAGGTTTACACATATCATTTCATGCTTATTCGTTTTGGGTGAGGTGATATGACACAAATGTTTTGGGTGATATATATATATATATATATATATATATATATATATATATATATATAATATATATATATATATATATATATATATATATATATATATATATATATATATATATAAAGACGAGGAGTCACAATAACGTGGCTGAAATATGTTGACCAAAACCACACTAGAAAGTGAAGAGACGACGACGTTTCGGTCCGTCCTGTACCATTCTCAAGTCGATTGACACAATCGACTTTGTGTGTGGTTTGGTCAATCAGTATATAAATTTTCCAGAATGGGTCTAGCATAGTATACATAATTCTGAATTATTTATTTTTCTTAAAGCTTCCCACAACTCACTTCCGGGTACAACAGCAATAGAAGATTAGACATCGGCGAAGCACTAGATATCAAACAATCTCAACCAACTTTTAAAAAGCCAGATCTCACTCAGGTATATTCTACCATCTTCATGACCAAGGCTGAATATCCGACACACTGCCCAGCCATCATAAGAAACTGCAGAAGGCGTATTGGCCAATGCGACACTTTATTTAACCTCATCCTTCTTTGTTATATATTCGATTGCTTAAGCTAATTTGTGTGTACTTTAACTCAGCCTTTGAATTTTTTGAAAAGATGTCGCATTATCCAATAGACCCACTGCAACCTCTTAGTTCCTATGTTCTTACGGTGGCTGGGACAGTGTGCTGGATCTTCTGCCCTGGTCTTGAAGATGGTAGAATGTAACTGAGTGTTAGCTGGTTGTTGAATGTTGGTTTACATTGGCTGATACCTATCTGCATAACATTATATCTGAAGGTGGTGGTGCTGCTGCCACTAACAGATAACAAAAAATCTAGTTAGTATTGAAATCTGGAACACTAACTGGTTCATGCCAATGGGCTCAAAAGCCCTTAGCTACTTGGGAAATGAGCATTTAATTTTCTGAAGTTGGGCGAGGAAAATAAGGAAAACTAAAGACCTAAGTGCAGGGAATTTTCGGTTTCAGTGCGTCAATGTCGTTATCTAGAGGGAAAATGCTTGCTGTACCCTGTTCATGTTCCCCTCTGAGGATCTGGAGGGGGTTTTTGATCAGTAATATGTATTATGCAACGTCCACGCGAGTTCTGGAGGAATGCGTATTAGGCAACTAGGACGAGAAGCGGTGTTCTCAACGTGGAATGGCCGTTGGCTATTAGGCAACATCCACTACAGCTAACGTAGCGTCCTATGCGAGGTGGGGTGGAATGCGTATTAGGCAACATCCACTACAGCTAACGTAGCATCCTATGCGAGGTGGGGTGGAATGCGTATCAGGCAACATCCACTACAGCTAACGTAGCGTCCTATGCGAGGTGGGGTGGAATGCGTATTAGGCAACGTGGCAATAAAATGTTCGACGCTGTGACGGAACGTGTAATGGCAAGATGATTAATGGTCCTTCTCCCTTCCCTAGGCCAACGATTTCCATTTTTAACTCTCCCTGGGCGAGTCATAACAAATTGTACTCGATACCGTTGTTTGCTGCTGCTGGATGTGAACGATCTGTTATGCATGTGTTGTTTATACATATATTGTTAATTTATATTGTTAACGTTTACTTGATTTATAAAAGAAATACTTTAGTAAATATATTGGGACTAAATGTAAGGGTTTAAAAGTTTGTGTACTCTTAGAACAGCTTTACTGAAGAGCCTCGTTTGGGTCAAGTGATCCCTTGAAGATTTACTTAATTTGTTGTGTAAAGTTAAAATAAGATACAAATGTATTCTAGTAGTCGTTGTATGACGCGTACAAAAAATTCAACATGCTACATTCTCTCCCAGCATTTGGATCGTATATCAACATACTCGCACATGGACAAATAAATGGATCCTAATGGCTTAATTTGTCATTTTTGTGTGTATAGTTCAGTTCATTTGTTGTGGGCGGCAGTTTCCACTGGTGTGGGCGGTAGTGGAAAAAGTTACAGAGGCCCAGGTGCTCTGGGACTGAACCCCAAAAAGAATTTGACTAAACAAGTTACAATCTTGATAAGCTAGTTATTCATTTCAATGTATATATCAACAATGGGTTCAAGAACTGGACAACGAGAGTCTCTAAGCCAAACAATTTACATTTATGGTGAGCCAGTTACTTATACAGTTAATGTGCTTATCATGCATCCCGCCCCCCTTCCCCCATCCAATGGGTGCACTGGAAAGGTTATAATTACCTGCATGTGCTAACACAGGTAACACGCTCAGGGTAATTGGCTACAATTTCTGGTAATAGATATTTTTTAATAAAATATTTACACATTTCTTGAACATTTCTTATAGTGTTGTCTCTAAAATTATCTATATTTCCGCACTCCATTACGGAGTGACGGCGAGTGTGGGAATAATTTTGCTGATACAGTTTACATTTGGTCAGGTCTACAGCATCAGATTATGCAAACGGACAGACTTATAACTGAGTGTAATCCGAGCATTAAGCCGTACAAAGAGGTAGGGATTAGGCTTTGGTGAGTAAAACTAACACGATCTCCCGAATAGACTCAAGTTACAAATAAAATTGGAGTTGATTTTGGCAGATCAACTTCCGCCAGCTGTCGAGATCAATTACCTCACGCCAACTGGTAGGTTTGGTGGTGGGCTTAAGGCCTATCAACCCCTGGAAGGTTATTAAGGTCACCGCCACAGTTTACTGACCAGAGTTGGCCCAGAGGGGAAGGAATTACTAGGGGAAAAGCGCCAAGCCATTACGACTATATTGCAGAGGGGCCCAGACACACTTGAAGATGTTACATGATTAAAGACCACATTCACTCCAAACATCTACCACCTACGGGGCTACTCTTGCCCGTGCCACCTCTTGTGATGGCTTAATCTTCATCAATCAGTCGGTTTACTGACCAGACAGCAAGTATACATTAGTATTGTCACCAAGGGGTAAAGTAAACTCAGTGTATACAGAGAAGCGGAGTATACACCTCTCGGTGTATATATCCGTGCATTTTCTTATACTGTATTATAGAACACTGATGCTTGTACTTATATGTGTGTATGTGCGTCGATATGTGCGTGGGTGCAGACAGTATCCACACATGCACGTTGTTGTTATAAATGTTATGTGTTCTATTATACGCTGCTCGTAATATGCAAAAGTTCCCGTAATGGTTTCCCTATACAGTTAGTACATTTTGGTTTAGGCTACAAATAGAAGTTTCTTAAATATTAGAGAATCACCATTATTCCTCCAAATAATCATTAAAGATGACACATTCATATTACTAAGAGTAATATAAAACATTTAACTTACATATCTAATAAAGTTTAATTTTCTGTTGAAAATTTCCACTTGTTCTTGTTAATAAGCTTGAAATTAATCTATATCAATTCTGTATTAAGTTCTATTTATACCGACTACCCCTCCCTCCCTGCCAACCGTTTACCCTGTAGTCTAGATCGCTTTACTTCGGCAATATATAAGGAAAACGGATCCCTACAGCTTCCCCCTCTCCCATTACCATAACCGGCCTGAAATGTCAATATAGACCCCTTGTATTTTGTGAGTCCCAGGCCTCCCTCCGCCCCCGCCTGCCTGGCCCTACGGCAGCCCTCGGGAGCCAACGCTACGTTGTCAAGTGGGACCGACCCATGATATTGGTGGTGGGGAATTGGTGCTTATATGTTGTAGAAAAAGTTACTTCCTGAGAGAGAGAGACAGAGACACTCAATTATTATAGCTTGAGACGCTTATCTGTAATTCATCCCTCGGATGACTCGCATTTTGAACATGTTCTCTCAATAAATAGTCGTTCGAGAAACTAATTTGGCTGCCCATATAGAAGCTCAGGGCCCCCCTCTCCCCAAGATAGAGCCTACTTTTCCCCTGTGTCTTAATGAATATAGTATAACCTCAAAGTATCCACCTATTAAAAACATTTATAACAAAAATAGATCAATTTCCATTAATAGGCTTTCAATTTACTGATGGAGGATGGCATATTTTGACTTGTAGAATCCATATACTAATGTGAATACCAATCCAAGTAAATCCTAATCCATATACGAGCGTCAATATTAATCCAACCGAAAGTTTATCTATAGTAGCGTCATTAGTATACCTATTGAATCCTAATCCGTATACGAACGTCACTACTATTCAATCTTAATCCATATACGAACGCCTGTAATAATTCTAATGAATCCTAATCAAGATAAAAATGTCAATGGTAATCCTATTGACTCCAAATCCATATAAGAACGTCAATGGTAATCCTATTGAATCCTGATCCATATACGACGTCAAATAATAATCCTGTTGGTAAATTCTTCTGGAAATTAATGTTGTCCATTAGTTATGATTTAATGCTCTTATGTTCAAAGGACAGGCGCGACATTCCACCACATTACATTATTATTCCACCGGCATTATTATTCCCTTCCGGCAGTCATGTCTGCTTAGTAAGGGCGACATGCCACCACCTTCCGGCAGTCATGTCTGCTTAGCAAGGGCGACATGCCACCACCTTCCGGCAGTCATGTCTACCAAGTTGGCGAAGTGCCATTAATCTATCGTGCCAGGATTACCTTACCTTGAGGTGCTTCCGGGGCTTAGCGTCCCCGCGGCCCGGTCGTCGACCAGGCCTCCTCCTCCAGGATAGGTCAAGGTTCGTCTGGCAGTCCCATATATTATTCCAGTTTGCATAGTTTTTTCTATATTAAATAATATACAATATAAAGATCATATTTACATCAATTTTTTTAATCTTTATTTAATAATATTCAATATAAATCATATATACATAAATTTTTCAAGGGAATACTACATTACATATACAGTAGTATAATTCTCAGTAAACAAGTGTTTCATATTATCACAGAGCATGAGCTCTAAACCCCTAAATGTTATATTTTTTTTCTTTAAATGATTTACAGTTTTAGAGATTATATTTACATCAATTTACAGGGGAAATTATTATATTTATATATAATTTATATAATTCTCAGTAAACCAATTTTCCATATCATCACCGAGCATGAGCCGTAAACCCCAAATGTTATACTTAATCCTGCCTCGCAAGAACTTCAGTATTTTGTCTACTGAGTAACCCTCCTGCCTGCTTATCCACGCAAAAAAATGTGATCAGAAAGTAGCATAATTATTGTATTCTTAATTTTCTTGCAATTTATGTCAATATGAAACATTTAAAACCTCATTAAATCCACTCTAATACTTGGTCCACATAAAGCTTTAAGAGTGTCAGTAATCCAGTTTACAAGAACAACTTTCTGCTTACAGAAATACAATATATGCTCAATTAGGTAGTAAAGCTGTTGAGGGCAGCACCAGTAATTAGGATGATGTACTTTATGGTTATTATATGGCTAGATATAGGCTTATACTCTGCGAGATGGGCTCTAGGCCTGTATTCTAGGTGGCGACAGGATGGACTATAGGTATATGCTATCTTGAGGTTATCTTGAGATGATTTCGGGGCTTTTTTTTAGTGTCCCCGCGGCCCGGTTCTCGACCAGGCCTCCATTCCCAGGAAGCAGCCCGTGACAGCTGATTAACACCCCAGGTACCTATTTTACTGCTAGGTAACAGGGGCATAGGGTGAAAGAAACTCTGCCCAATGTTTCTCGCCGGCGCCTGGGATCGAACCCAGGACCACAGGATCATAAGTCCAGCGTGCTGTCCGCTCGGCCGACCGGCTCTACGAGTCTACGGAGTAGACTCATAGACCTACGCTCTATGAGTCAACGAAATGGTCTTTAGGGCGAATCTACGAATCTATGGGATGCTGTTGGCAGAATAAAGGAAAGATTACAATGCGTAACTTTTCTGGAGTTTTTGGGTAATGTATGTTATTTTTTGATTACTTATACATATAGGAATTGGCTAATATTCCCTACAAACTTTGCCTCAGACAGCTTAGGAAAGATGTCTTGTACGTACTTGAAGGCTGTCAAGTTATGAAACAAAGTGTTACACCTCAAGAAAGTCGGCAGCCTTCAGGCACCTTCAAGACGTCTTCCCTAAGCTGTCTTAAGCAAAGATCAAAGCGAAGTTTGAGAGGGAATAATAGCCATTTTGGAGGGTAGAAATAGCCTAAGCTACTCTATCTTTTGGTGATGCATTTTATTATTTCAATAAACTTACGTGAACTTGAATAGCCATTTTCTATACTTTGAACGCATACGCAATCAGAAAATAAAACCACACAGGACCAAAAATATATTATTGCCGTTGATTGTTCTGTGCGTAATTGATTGATCAGTGGCTTAGCTCTCTCCTGATAATTACCTTACCTTCCTTGTTTATTTGTTTTTTCATATTTTTGCTAAAAAAACATTTAAAATCTTAAATGATTTTATGTGCTTAATACAAATCAGGTTGTTTAAACATTAAATGAGATTAGTCGTATTATTATTTATAAAGAAATAGGCTAAAACAGGTCAGATTTACGTGAAAAATATATAAGAAATGTTTCTTATACATTAGAAACAATTTTTTTTAATATCACATAAAAAATATAAAATTAACGCAAATATTAAAAATCACGTTTAATATCTGCAGTAAAACATTGTACATTAACCAACAAGTTTCTCTCAGTCTCCCCTGAATCACAGTCACGGACGAACGACTTTCAATGTTTACCTTTCGTTTTCACAAATGAAGTCGGAATGAAACAATTTAATTTCCCAAATAAATGAAGCACTGCTGTTAATTCAGTACAAACTGTAGTCGTTTTCTTAGATAATTTCCGTTTAGTCCTGGCTAACATGGCGAGTTGCCATTAGCCGTTATCAGGCTCTGACAGTCTGGGTACTACTCTCGGGGCCCATAACATTACAGGCCGTTAAGCTGTAAAAGGTGGCGAACAAGAAGTGCATGTTGGCGGTAATTGTCTTAGTTCATCAGCGTGCACCTCTGTACAGCCGCCACCACTACAGGGAGCAAACACTCCCATCGCCCCCTCCCACACCACGGCAAGTGTGCACCTCTGTACAGCCGCCACCACTACAGGGAGCAAACACTCCCATCGCCCCCTCCCACACCACGGCAAGTGTGTATTGACATGGCGTTGGCGCAAGGAAGTGGAGATAGAGGAGCCGAGACACGTCCAAGTATCTCTTTACTGTTCTCATTAGTTTTAATCTGGAATTTCCTCACATGTTTTCCTCCCTAGATCTATCGGTCTTGAGGTAGTTTTGTATTCTTTTTTTGACTTCGTCCCGTGTAAATACGAACCCTTGTAACTGTAAGTAGATGCCGGCTTCACTCGGAGTAGCATGCACTATGTTCATTATTCCTTCCATGAACGTGCCTCTGTACTGAATTACGAACTTCTGAGATAAAATTTGATGGTTCAGGAAGCCATAAAGTTATAATCCTCTTAACTTACTGCTAATGACCGGCTCTACGAAGAGATATTCAGAACGACAAAGACAGGATTGAGCATGCGCGCTCAAGTTTCCAGCCCCACTTGTGTCACACTCACACTCTTCCTACATTGGCTTCCTTCAGAGGAGTTTTGTGTATATTTGTCATATGTACATGTTCGTTATGTATGCATGTGTATTCAGCATTACTAGGAGGGGAGGCGTGACGGCTGAGTGGACAGCTTTCGGGATTCGTAGTCCTAAGGTTCCAGGTTTAAATTCTGAGGTTCAAGGTTTAAAGCCAAAGTCAAGAAATAAAGTTAAGTTCATAAATGGCCTCCTATTAGAGTCAAACTCAATATTTGGGGCATTCACGGAAACTCATACAAAGGATTACATGGATGGTGAAATCTGGATTCCAAATTATAATTTATATAGAAGTGATAGAAAAACAAGGTCAAATGCAGGAGTAGGTCTGTATATTAAAGAGGACCTGGTATGCACAGAACTACTAAACTCAACTAATGAGGTGGTAGATGTACTTGGAATTAAGGTAGAGAAACTAAACCTAATTATTATTCTAATATATAACCGCCAGATACAACGGTTGAGGAATTCACAGAGCAGATGCACAAAATAAAGAACATACTTGATAACCTAGCAAACCCAGCTCCAGATATTATCTTCCTTGGAGATTTCAATTTACCGAGTCTAAGATGGAGAATGGCAAACACAAATATCATAGCAGGGAATGACCCGGGAAATAACCAACCACAGGTCAGAGAACTTTTGAGATTCTGTGACAAATTCTCGCTCAATCAACAGATTACAGAACCAACTAGGAACGAAAACACACTAGACTTGTTATTCACAAACAATGATGAACTAATCAGAGACATAACAATCTCAGATACTTCATACTCAGACCATAAGCTCATTGAAGTGCGAACTAGCGTAAATAACGGTAGTAGGTCTAAGAGACCCAACAAGCGAGAAGGAATATTCAATCAATTCAATTTCAACAATAAGAGGATCGACTGGGAAAAAATAAATGTAGACCTTGCAACCATTCAATGGGAGATGGTCTTAAGCGACAAAACTCCCACCCAGGGAATAGCTCAACTGACAGCTGAAGCTTACAAGGTCTGCTTGAAGCACGTGCCTGTGAGGAGGGGCAGAAAGAGGATCACTCTAGAAAGAGAACGCAGACGACTGTACAAGCGAAGGAAAAAAATACCGGAAATGCTTCGGCAGACACAACTATCACAAGCAAGGAAAATAAGCCTAAGCAGAGAGATCGAAGAAATAGAACAAACGTTGAAGCGATCATATGAGTCTGAGGAAATGGAATTGGAACAAAAAGATATACAAGAGATAAAGAAAAATCCGAAATATTTTTTCACATACGCAAAATCAAAATAAAAAACCTCGACCAGTATTGGATCGTTAATTACAAATGAAGGTACGTACACAGAGGACAACAAAGAGATTAGTGAAATTCTAAGAAGCCAGCATGAGGCTATGTTTAGCACACCAATAAACAACATGAAAGTTGATGACCCAGACAGCTTCTTTATGAATGACATTCAAGCTGCAGATAATATAGCGGATATTACCACAAACTCGGAAGACTTTGAAAGAGAAATTGACAATATGCCTATGCACTCAGCTCCTGGGCCTGACTCATGGAATTCAATATTCATAAAGAAATGTAAAGTACCAGTAGTGAGAGCACTCACCGTAATATGGAGAAAGAGCCTAGATACAGGGGAGATACCGGCAGCACTTAAATCTGCAGATATAGCTCCGTTGCACAAGGGGGGGGGGGTAAAGCCTTGGCAAAAAATTATAGGCCAGATGCACTAACATCACACATAATAAAAATGTCTGAAAGATTGATTAGGAATCAAATTTCTAGTTTTATGGAAAACAATGAGTTGCACAATCCAGGACAACATGGATTTAGAGCGGGAAGATCCTGTCTGTCACAGTTACTCAACCACTATGACAAAATCACCGAAGCTCTAGAAGAAAAGCAAAATGCAGATGTTTTATACATAGACTTTGCAAAGGCGTTCGACAAATGTGACCATGGGGTGATAGCACACAAAATGAGGTCATTGGGAATAACTGGAAAAGTAGGACGCTGGATACTCAATTTCCTGTCGAACAGAACACAAAGAGTAACAGTCAATCAAATAAAATCGAGTCCAAGCGATGTTAAAAGCTCTGTACCTCAAGGTACAGTCCTTGCACCACTGCTGTTCCTTATTCTCATATCAGATATAGACAAAAATACACGTCACAGCTTAGTGTCATCCTTCGCAGATGATGTTGGCAATAAACAACAGTTTTATACATTATTGTATTTATACAACCAAAGTAGTTACTAAAATTACTAATTTATAAATTTAATCATTATCATGATTTATTCATTGCCAAATCCTTCCTAGTACGTGAGGAACAACAGGCAGCAACATGAATTTTCTCCACATATAGTTGAATTTATAACAAGAGTCCACTTTATCCTTTCATTTACTAAAAAATAGTTAACTTTGATTCGTAGTATACTATTACTTACTGGAGCTCCCTTATTTATCTAACATTTAAGTATTCTAGAGGAAATTACTTGATGTAAATGATTTTACTTTAATTTCCTCGATTGGCTGCACAACTTTTAGTAAGCCAATTTATGCTACCAGAAATTCTATTTTATCACAGAAGAATTTAATGTGATATTAATACTTGTTATTACCTCTTCCTTCCTTAGTCAATTACGATAAATACATATTCATTTACGCTCGAAAGCCGCGCATGCGCAATAAGGAGCAGGAGGAAGAGGAGAGCGTCACTTGACACGTGAACGAGAGCACGGACGCCATTAAGAGCGTGCAGCAGAATTGTGCTTGACCTATTTATTTCGCTCTCACGATCAGTTGAGCGGTGCCACGTTATTTGGCACAACATAGCCGTGTCATAGACTAGTATACGAGCATCTCCAGAGTCAACGTCTTTCAAGCAGCAGCAGGAGGACGAAGAATTGCTCAAGTCTTCACATCAACGACACGAGGCTCGGCTGCTAAGTTTACCCTTTTTGTTATTATGTGGCCACTATTAACATTTAGGTTAGCAGTCGTTAGGCCGAATGCAAACCAACAAAATATAGTACGTGTCTAAATTAAATTTGCCATCTAATTATATGATTATCAGTTTATTTCTATGATACAAATTGTTCAGACATTAGCTGATAATTTACTACCGTCATCCTCATGATTTAGGATGTAAATGTAATTACCTATTGTGTAGAAGATTTCTACAATGTAATTGCCTTTCAGTACCAAGG
>WNGS01042707.1:7773713-7785705 GCA_020271785.1 Procambarus virginalis
TTAATATAGATATATGGTGCTATGTTTTTTGGGGATTTTTTGTTTTGATATTTATGTTTGTGCTTAGAAACACAAGTGAAAACTTATAAATGTATAACACTGAGGTTACTTTATGCATAAGTATTAATAGAAATGTTGATAATAATAAATATGTTTTAGGCTATAATATGGGCAGGTCTGCTGACAGCCGTAAATAATGAATATATTGGTATGGTAAAGTAGCCTAATAATGTTAACACATGATAAATAGTGTTAGTAAATAAGTAATTATGTGGGGCCAGTAATATAGGTGAATATACTGGACCTTAAATGATTAACGGTATATGTATCTAGGTTCGAAGAATCAAAATTTTGTGGGGAAAAGCTGACTCCAATAACTAATAACTGTTTTAAGGCCTCTGAGACCCGTAACTAATATTAAATGAATATATTATATATATACTTCGATAGCTATGAAGGACCACCACTTTTTTGAAAAAAAAGTGGGAAACAAAGAGACAATGGAAAAAAAACTGATCCTATGAACTAGTGTCCTATGGATCTTGGTAAAACTGTAATGCTTATATGAATGGAGTCAAATTCACTACACAAAAATGGGGGGTTACATCCTAAAAGATTAATACATCCCTAGCATTATTCTGGTGCTGGTTCTTCACCAGAGTAAATCAAATGTGTGAGTAAAAATATAGAATATATAATATGTATGGAGGGTAAATGCAACTCAATATACTACTGAAATGTTGAACAGCATCAGTAAATCAAAGGGGTTAGTATAATTGATCTCTTTAAGAGATCACTACTGTTACTATGGAGTTATTGCTACTGATGGAAAAATAGACAGCTTAGCTGTGGAAACTAAGAAGTAGTCGGTTGCTACCCTCCACCGACGACATGTTGCATAGGATAAATTGTTGCACAGAACGGTGGGGAAACCTAGCACCTCGGTTGAAGTCCACATTAAAGCATTTGATAGCACATACAAAATGAGAGTAATGATCACAGTGGTAAAGTTGTATGGCTTAGGTACATAGAATATATTGGAGGATTTAAGTAGCACTAGATACAGTGCGAGTTTAAAGCACAAGGTAGGGAACTATGAAGATGAAATTAGGTACTTTTTTATTTTGTTTTTGAATAAGGCAAAAGTTGGACAGGTTTTCGATTTGTTAGAGAGTGAGTTCCATAGACTTGGTCCCTTTGTTTGCATAGTGTTTACTGCAGATTAAGTTTGACTCTGGGGATATCAAAGAGATATATATTTCTGGTGCGGTGATTATAGGTCCTATTACATTTGTCCAGGAAGAGTTTCAGAGCAGGGTTTGTATTGAAGAACAGGGTTTTGGAAATGTAGATGGCACAATAGAATGTGCGGAGTGAGTTTATGTTTGGCATGTTTAGGGATTTAAACAGGGGGCTGAGTGTTGTCTGAAAGCAGAGTTTGTTATTGTTCTGATAGCAGATTTTTGCTGGGTGATGATGGACTTGAGGTGGTTTGCAGTGGTTGAACCCCATGCACAGGTACCATAATTAAGATAGGGATAGATTAGTGCATAATATAGAGAGATGAGAGCAGAGTTAGGTACATAATATCTGATTTTGGAGAGTATCCCAACTGTTTTAGAGACTTTCTTAGTTATGTGTTGTATGTGGGTGCTGAAGTTGAGTCTCTTGTCTAGGAATAGGCCAAGAAACTTTCCATCATTTTTATTGCTAATGTTTACATTATCTATCTGAAGCTGAATTGCATTTGTAGATTTGCTTCCAAATAAAATGTAGTAGGTCTTTTCTATGTTAAGTGTTAGTTTGTTGGTTGACATCCATAAGTGGACTTTTTTTAGTTCATTATTAACAACATCATTTAGTGTAAGTGGTTGGGGTTAGAGTAGATGAGTGTAGTATCATCAGCAAACAAAATAGGTTTCAGAATGTTAGAGACATTAGGCAGATCATTGATGTATATAAGAAATAGGAGAGGTCCCAAGATGCTGCCCTGTGGCACTCCAACGGTTATTGGTAGAGTGGGAGAGGTTATATTATTGATGGTTACACATTGGAGTCTGTCACTAAGATAGGATTGGATACAGTCCAGTGCATGGCCTCGGATTCCATAATGATGGAGTTTACGTAAGAGGTAATTGTGATTAACAGTGTCAAAGGCCTTTCTCAGGTCAATAAAGAGTCCAATCGGAAACTCATTTTTGTCAAGGGCTGAGTAAATTATATCAAGAAGACTAATAATTGCATCGTTGATACTCTTTTGGGAGCGGAAGCCAAACTGACAGGGCTAAGAATGTAGAATTTTAAGATATAGGAGTAGAGCTGTTTGTAGATAATTTTTTTCAAATATTTTTGATAGTATGGGTAGGTTTGATATTGGTATATAATTGTTTATGTCTGCCGGATTACCTCCTTTATGAACTGGCGTTACTCTTGTTTTTTTAAGAATATCAGGAAAGGTATGACACTCAAGGGATTGTTGAACAGCAGAGCTATAGGTGGCGCAAGGGCTTGGGAGGCTCTCTTGTACACTATGGATGGGATTTCACTGATGTTCCCAGCTTTGGTTTTTAGTGAGTGTATGATGGACACAACATCTGTCGGGCTGACTGGTGAAAGGAGAAGAGAGTTTGGATAGTTGCCTGAGAGATATGTATTGATATGTGTCTGAGTCTGTGGGATTTTACTGGCAAGGTTAGCACCAACCGATGAAAAGAATCTATTAAATTCTTTTGCCATTTCTAAATCAGGTGACGGTGTAAAGCCATCCTTAGAGAGTGTTATCTGGTTGTGGGAGTGTTGTTTTGTTCCTAGGATATTAGAGATGGTATTCCATGTGCTTTTCATATTGCCTTTTGCTTCTTTGAATCTAGTCTCATAATATGAAAGTTTGGCTTTTCTTATGATACTGGTAAGCACTGATGAGTACCTTTTAATTACTTCCTTTGTAACTAGGCCAATCCTACATTTCTTTTCATTTTCATGTTTTTTGTTGATTGATTTGATTATGCCACTTGTGAGCCACGGATTGTTTTTTCTTTTGTCAGTTACTTGTTTGGTAAGGAGGGGACAGTGAGTGTTGTAGAGGCTTAGAGTTTTGGAGAGAAAGAGGTTAGTTAATGAGTTTATATCCTGTGTATTATTGAATTCACATTCCCAGTTAATATTGTGACGTGCATTTGAGAGATTGCCTAAAGCTGATTCACTTCTGACCAGCTTACATATATATATATATATATATATATATATATATATATATATATATATATATATATATATATATAAATGAAAATGTTCGTTTGTTCATAATCGCTAATCTCCGAAAGGTCTTCACCGATTGCTTTGAAATTTTCACACATCGTTCCTTTAGCATCCGAGCGGGTTTTTATATACATACTATATAGATGTCATATCTGTGACGGGAAAAAAAACATGATTTTTTGAAAAACTGTTTTTCATATGTTTTTCATGTGAGGGAAATCTTCGAAACCTCTTTACCGAATGCTTTGAAAGTTTGACACAACGTTGCATTCGGATAGGCGAGTGTTTTTATATACCTACTATATACATGCCTCACCTGTGACAGGAAAAAACATTTTATTTTTAAACAGCGCATCTGTTGGACATCAGAGCAACACATGCTGTAATCTCCGAAGTTCTTCACCAGTTGCTTTGAAATTTTGACACAACGTTCCATTCGAATACATGCATGTTTTTATATGCCTACTACATAGATGCCTCACCTGAGACACGTAAAAACTGTTTTTTTTAAACAGCGCCATCTGTTGCACGTAATAGCAACACACACACACCATACTAAATATGTTACGATTCCATTTCAATGTTTCCGATTGCATTGATAAATTGAATTTTCTTAGATTACGATTTCTTTTCATTTTTATTTAATTATTTTGTGTGACATTGCGTTGGAACTGAGCTGTGTTGTTTACCATACCCTTCATTTCGTAAGTATAAGTATAGATGCCACACCTGTGACAGGTAAAAACATTTTTTTTTAAGAAACAATGCCATCTGTTGCACGTAAGAGCAACTCACGCTATCCTAAATATGTTACGATTCCATTTCAATGTTTCCGATTGCATTGACAAATTTAATTTTCATAGATTTCGATTTACTTTCATTTTGATTTAATTATTTTGTGTGACACCGCGTTGGAACTGAGCTGTGTTGTTTATCGTAACGTTCATTTCGTGAGTATAGTGTATTTTTTTCTTATATTTCAGTGATGGGAACATCAAATCATTTGATGTTCCCAATTTTCTGATGGGAACATAAGATCATTTGGGAATGTATCGAAGGAGGGAGTGGGGAATGGTAGGGTGGACGAGGGGATGGGCGTGGGTGATGGTGGGTAGGACGAGGGGAACGAGGGAGTTGGGAATGGTGGGGACGAGGGGATAGGGGAATAGAGAATGGAGGGGGGACAGGGGACTGGGGATGGTGGGGAGAATGAGGGGACGGGGGAGAGGGGGAATGGTAGGGTGGACGAGGGGGACAGGGGAGTGGGAGATGGTGGGGAGGATAAGGGGATGGTGAAGTGGGTGAATGGTTAGGAGGACGAGGGGACGGTGGAGTGGTGAATGGTTGGGAAAACTAGGAGACAGGGGTGTGGGGAATGGTGGGGAGGACTGGGAGAAGGGGGAAGGTTGCTGAGCCACAGCAACGCGTGGCCAGGTGCAGCTAGTGTATATATATATATTGTTCGCGTTTGTGTTCCTCACGTGTTGCCCCAAAAAATGAGGTGATTTGATAAAATGCTATGCCCAAGATTACCATCCGAGTGCCGGCGGGGAAGTGGTTTAAATAGCCTTGGCTATCACTTCCATATGTCCGGTCGTGATGGTCAAGCGGATTAAGGCGTCCCTGTACATACCAGTTGCGTTGCTCCTGGCAGTATGGGTTCGAGTCACTTCTGGGGTGTGAGTTTTCAGTTGCATATAGTCCTAGGGGACCATTCAGGCTTGTTCGCATATATATATATATATATATATATATATATATATATATATATATATATATATATATATATATATATACACACAACCCGTCCTCGCAAATTCGTATTGACTTATTAAATACGTGCATAGGTGACATACTAAACATAATAGTTTACCTTGAAAAGCTTCATAGAAAACACCGACCTTACCTAACCTTGTTAGTATGTTAAGATAAGCATCTTATAGCTTCGTAATTACAATTGTTACTTAACCTATTATAGGTATAGGTTAAGTAATAATTATAATTACGAAGCAATAAGATGCTTATCTTATTAACATACTAACAAGGTTAGGTAAGGTCGGTGTTTTCTATGAAGCTTTTCAAGGTAAACTATTATGTTTAGTATGTCACCTATGCACGTATTTAATAAGTCAATATTGACTATACGAATTTGCGAGGACGGGTTGATATATATATATATATATATATATATATATATATATATATATATATATATATATATATATATATATATATATATATATATATATATATATATATATATATATATATATATACATACACATATATTTATGTCTCTTCTACTTTACAAGGGTAAGAGTGCTGCTATTAAAATCTAGTGTGTTATTAAGCACGTAACCAATGAAGGTGATTAAGGTGCTTTTACAAACCCAAGTTAGAGTTACATCACATATATATTGCATGACCGATGTTGACCAGACCACACACTAGAAAGTGAAGGGACGACGACGTTTCGGTCCGCCCTGGACCATTCTCAAGTCGATTGTGAGAATCGACTTGAGAATGGTCCAGGACGGACTGAAACGTCGTCGTCCCTTCACTTTCTAATGTGTGATCTGGTCAACATTTTTCAGCCACGTTATTGTGACTCATCGCCTGCGCATAACCGATGCTTTACATAGTCAATCTTGGGTTCAAGTCCAGTACATCATTAAAATTTTCAATGCTCCAGTATTCAGGTAGTATTTACAGAGTTCAGCATACCTCAACCCAGGAGGGCGAAAGTCAGTCAATATGGGACATTTCACAATATACTGTTCAAGGGAATGCACGTTTTGTCTTTCACAAAGTTGATACATGGTGTATTCGACATTTGAGTTTTGCGAAAGCTGTCAGATACATCTATATCCCAGGCGTATTCTAGCTTCTATAACATCACACTGCCAAGTTCTTGCTGTATTCTCTTTGAATGAAACTGAATTGAATGAATTGAATGAAATGAATTCTTTGCTAATGAAACACCCATATCAATCTTTTCTACTGGTCTACTACAAGCTATCTTTGCAACCATGTCAACAGTATCATGCTGTGAGATGCCAGTATGTGATGGTATCCAAATTGTGTAGGTTAAATTACTTCAGTTTAATTTCACCTGGTAACTTTTTTTAATGAATATAGGATGACCTGTGCAAGCCGGCAGCTTCCTGTCCCCGTCAAGGCCACTGGAGATGGTGGTGCTCAGCTAAATTCGGGTGTGTGACTGATTTATGTCATTGACAGTATAGGTTACTCCAATGAATCTAATAAATATATTAGGCTTCAAAAAAGGAAGTCAAGTGAAATACTGATTATTGGTTTAATATACGACTTAAAAACTCATCAAATCGTCAATTTTTTAAAGTAATTTATTACTTTACACGAGTGTGAATTTCTGGTTGAAGATACTGTATTAAGTGGTTATGAGGAGGCGTGGACGAGACCGGAAGTGAGATGAGTGGGCGAGGCTGGCTGGAGTCAGTGTTCGGGCTCTTCACTAAACCGGTTTCTCTGAAATTCAATTGAATTTATATATTTTATTAACAAATGTTTGTTTTGTACAAACATTTTGTACAATAGCTGGGGTTAGGTTACAAAAATTTACAGTACATTACCTACTTATCGTTACATATTTATAGTATATTTACCAATTGTTATCTATGTACAGTACATTAACTTTACTTCAAGTTTTAGTTTCTAGTTTTCAAGTTCAGGTACGTAAATATCGCTGGGTCCAATTAAAAGGGGAATATTCTTCATCGTCGAAATGTTAATAGAATATATTAATATATAGATATAATACAATGTTGTTTGCATTTATTTATTTATTTATTTACAAGAAGGTATAGCGGGCACGTCCTTAAGCTAACCCAATAAATGCAACAATGCACAAGAAGATTTATAAATTAGCCCACATCTTGCCACACAAATATACAAAGAAGCTAAAGATGTAAAATAAACGACAGCTATTTTACTCCTGCGGCGTGTCTGGTACAGTTAAGACTACTGTAACGCTAAGCCAGGGCTGTAACCCAGTCAGTTAAATGAACTGGTGTATATGGTACAGTTAAGACTAACACTAAGCCAGTCAGATAAGTGGACTGGGACAGTTCAGACTGTATCACTAAGCGAGTCAGGTAAAGAGCTGTATCTGGTACAGTTAAGACCGTAATACTGAGCCAGTCAGATAAGCGGTGTGTGTGTGTATGTAGTACAGTTAAAACTGTAACACTAGGCCAGTCAGCTTAAAAAGAGTGGTGTACGCTATCACACAGGCCGCTGGTCGTACTGCACCAACTCCCAATCAATACCCGTTTCTTGCACTGGTGATTCACACAGTTGCTGCGACGCTGCTGCGGCTCTGCGTTTTCGTCTATAAAGTAGATAAACGTTAGGCTTTACTTTCAAAACATTTATCATTGAAGTATGCGAAGCTGTACAATATGACAACTAACTGTGAGCTGAATATTGGAGTTATATTACGATAATCTATTATACATCAGCCATAATAGGCACATATGTACCTATGCGTCGACGGCAAATGCTGCATAATTATACGTACCGAAGATAATTCCGTTATTATTATTATTATTATATTATTATTATTATTTTATTATTGGCTCACTTATAGCCTGTGCACGTGATATTTGTAGTATCATATTCCTATGAACAAATGTCATCATGGTAGACAGACTATGCGTGAGGGACAATGGAGGGGTGGGGGGGGGCACAGCTGACTGATGACTGCACCACAAAAAGATTCACGTATCCATTAGATCATGGGCGTCCATTAGGGCACATGTGTCCATTTGGTCATTACGTCTATTAAGATGCGTACAGTACTTCCATTAGTAACATGAGTCCCTTAAACAACTGGAAAGGTTAAGTTTGTGGGTCTTATGTTCCGAGTCTTTTTAGGTAAGTTACTGTTATTATTCATACCTCGATCAACTGTCTGTTACAACGTTTGACGTCACTGGCGTATGGTTTCTTTCATCTTCTTATTTGAGAAAATAGCTTTCACGAGTGAAATTGACACCAGTAATTCCATCTATCATCATACTATCATTCAAGAGGAGCCACACATCTATGGATCATCCAATAAAATCAGCAGACTTCTAGATGTTACTACTGCTCGGCTTAGACTCGGTTACAAGTATCTCTGGGAATTCTCATTATCTGCCGATGTAGACCTGACCAAATGTAAACTGTGTCAACAAAATTATTCGCACACCCTCCGTCACTATGTGATGGAGTGCGAAAAGATACGTGAATTTAGAGACAATTCTATAACCAATGTTCCAGCGATGTGTAAATATTTCATTCAAAATGATCTGCTACCAGAAATTTTAGCCAAATATCCCCAGTTTGCTAACTGTAGGTAGTAACAGAGTGATTGTAACCTATCCACCGCTGCCCACTGGATGGGGGGCGGTGTGCAGGACAAACATATCAATTGTGACACTAGCTCTCCACATATGTCAGTTGCTTAATTTAGAACCTGTATTTGAGGTCGATCTCGAACCCATTGTTGATGTGACGACTTATATTGAATTTTGTAACTAGCTCATCAAGATTGTAACTTGCTTAGCTAAATGAATTGTGGGGTTCAGTCCCTGAGCCCATTATGTGCCTCTGTAACCCTTTCCACTACCGCCCACAAGATGGGTATGGGGTGCATAATAATGAACTAAAACTAAAAAAACGAGTAGGCGCAACGTGAAGATAGAAGTGTTTTGTAGCTGTCAATGCTTGGAACATTCCAGCTCCATTTGATCATCGCACATCAATGGAGCAGCCTGACCTGCGATGGAGTGGTAGCACAAAAGTATTACAGAGGGCACAAAAGGTCTTAAATCAGGCCTCGGCGGATGTTGTTTGACATTAGTTTAATAGATCAATAATTGATCTATTCATCTTATATCTTTAATCCCGGGCGGCGCAGAAATGGTTGGGGACGTTTCCTTTCACCTCATGCCCCTGTCCACCTAGCAGTAAATAGGTACCCAGGATTTAGTTAGTTTGTTTCGATCCTGGGGGAAGGGGGGACCTCGATATAAGCCTAACATGTATGTATAACCTGGCTTCCTGTCCCCCAACCAGTGAATTAGTATTATTATATTTAATTATAATGGAATAGTAACAGAACATTCTTGCACTGTAAATGCTATGTAGGACATGCCATTTGCAGTGCGTTGGTAATACTGTAATTATTAACATTAGATATTGCAGGGTAATAGCAATATTACTTTTTTTTATTTTAGGCTGCACAGCCTATACTTTAATCATATTCTGTATATATATTTTGCAGGCTAAGAGATGTCTCATCAATAGCTTAATAATTTTCTGGTGACTGAGATTTCTCCTTCCTAGAGTTCAGTGTTTATAATTATTTTTATTTAAAAGTATACAGAAGATGATATAGTGGCTGCTTAGTTGTTATATAAAGATGCATATTTAATAAAGCAACTAGTACGCAAAGCGTTTCGGGCACGGTCGGGGAGCCGGTCGGCCGAGCGGACAGCACACTGGACTTATGATCCTGTGGTCCCGGGTTCGATCCCGGACGCCGGAGAGAAACAATGGGCAGAGTTTCTTTCACCCTATAAAGCGAGCGCTTTGTCCTGGGTTCGTATCCTGGCTGGAGAGGATTTACTGGGCGTCAATCCTTACCTGTAGCCTCTGTTTACCCAACAGTAAAATGGGTAACTGGTTGTTAAACGATTTGGCGGGTCGTATTCCGGGAAACATAGGATTAAGAACTTGTCCGAAACGCTATGCGTGCTAGTGGCTAACTAGCAGGTAACAGAAAGTAACATAACTTTAGAAATGTTAGTTTCTAAAGTTAAAAACCGTTTAACAGCCTCAAATGAAAAAATAGGCATTTTCATTACATAGCAACATGAAAATGTATAATTACAACTAACTATAAACATCCCTTAAAAAATATAATATATGAATACCCTAATGTATTTCAAAATACGTCTATAAATGAATGATTCCTGGAATATACAGTAATTTATGAATTTAACTTTTACATTATAAACTATATTTTTTCAGACACAAAATGTTTGAATAAATATTTCATAATGGCAGAAGTTATTATAATTTATTTTCTTGTGTTAATTATTATTTAAAAATATAAATTAATTAAATGAAATACTATTTTATTTTAGTTAAATTTACATATAATTAATGTTTTTATTAGAAATATGAGTACGAAGGAAGTACTCAGAGATTTCGAGAAGTGTTTAAGGTTTTAACCTAAACTTAAATAATTTTCATTTAGTTAAATGCTTGCAAGAAACCAACAATGCGTCATACAACAATAATAGTGTGAACTTTACATTCTGTAATAGCTACCAGATAGGAATCCCGGCTTCCTTTTTGCCTTATTTGAAACATTTAAATACTGAGGTGTTTATAAGAGAGGACGGATTGCAATAAGACCTGAGAAACGTTTGAAGCGGCTACGTCATCGCTATTCTTGAAGCAAACCTAACTGAACCGAACCTAACGAAAATAGATAACATTTTGTTTTATGTGTATTGTGCGCGAGGTGTGTGACGTCATGGGTTTAATACCGACTCAGGTTTTGGATGCTTTGGGAATCCGGAGTTCGATTCCCAGACGACGAGACGGAAATGGTTAGACAGGTTTCCTTTCACTTAATACCTCTTGTTTGCCTTGCAGTAAATAGATATCAGAGATTAAGACAACTAAAGTATATGTATACACAGCCTTCCTGTCCCCAACAAGACTAATTAGGGTCCCGGTAGTTGTCGGATTTGTTCGCGACTCACAATCGAGAATTCCGGGTTGGAATCCCGGGCGAGATATAAATGGTTGGGCGCGTTTCCTGTCGCTTCGACGGGAAGTGCAGGGTGCAGTTGCACCTCCACAGATCTTCAGTATCAGCTCTTGATACTGGTGATGGCTCAAAAGAGCCACCACTTACGGGCTATTCATGCCCGTGCCACCTTTTGGATGGCTTAATCTTCATCTTGGACACATTCATGGGAGACATCTCCCGTCACGCAGGGTGCATTCGAACCTCCACAGATCTCCAGTATCAGCTCTTGATACTGGTAATGGCTCAAAAGGGCCACCACTTACGGGCTATTCATGCCCGTGCTACCTTTTGGGTGGCTTAATCTTCATCAATCATCAATCATCCTGTCACTTAATGCTCTAATTCCCTAGTAGTAAATAGGTACTAGGAGTTAGTCTGCTTGTGGGTGGGGGGGGGAAGACCTCGATATAAGCCTGCCATGTACTGTATGGAATTGCATAGGTAAACTGGCTGCCTGTCCCTGTCACATTTAAAAGTGACTTTTAAATTATGTTACTTTTGCTGCTCTCCGATTTGCTACCAGAAATTTTAGCCAAATATCCCCAGTTTGCTAACTGTAGGTAGTATATAACTAAGTGATTGTAACCTATCCACTGCTGCCCACTGGATGGGGGGGGGGGCGGTGTGCAGGACAAACATATCAATTGTGATACTAACTCTCCACATATGTCAGTTGCTTAATTTAGAAACTGTACTTGTGGTTGATTTCGAGCCCATTGATGATGTGACGATTTATATTGAATTTTGTAACTAGCTCATCAAGATTGTAACTTGCTTAGCTAAATGAATTGTGGGGTTCAGTCCCTGAGCCCATTATGTGCCTCTGTAACCAGTTCACTTATTATGCACTCCATACCCATCTTGTGGGCGGTAGTGGAAATTAAG